>CAODLS011576758.1:0-15858 GCA_948243855.1 Flueggea neowawraea
CAATCTATTAGAATGATTATATGTTTTGTATGTATGTCTACTAAAATGATTCAACTCTGAATATTATATTATGAAATATTTTTTGAAATTGGTTAATTGTCCTATATGTTATCTGTTACATATTTGGCTAGTAGAATATCTAACATCTGATATTTATATAAATGGTTTATATAAATATTTCTGTAAATAATTTCTACTGTGTGTGTGTGTGTGTGTATATATATATATTCTGACTCTGGGCACCTTTGTTACGAGGGTAAGCGTAACCTTTGGTATACCAATGTGAAAACTCAGTTACCAGGGTAGGTAGTAACAGTGCGTCTTAGTGTCAGAGTCCATGTATGAGCGATGTGTAGTGGTGGAGTCCACGTATTATTATGATCTGATCCGGTCCCCAGTTAGACTATTTAGTGTGGTATAATTTATGTCTGGATAAAATAAATTTGGTAAGTATGTATTATTGTTCGTCTTCCCGTAGTATATTGTTATGTAGTTTGACAAGTTATATCTTACTGGAGTATGTGGACTGCAATGTTCGCGGATGTACTTAGATCAATTTCTATCTGTTACAACTTTGAGACCCTTAGGGTAGACATAGTACTATTTTGAGCCCCTAAGCTTGTCAGCCCTTTTGAGTTGGGTACTGTTTAGGCTCCTAAGGCTGCTAGTTCATTTTTAACTGATCTAGTCAATGTGGTCTTAGTATAATACGACAATATGATCAATAGTTAACAGGTCTATTAATTCTGTAATTGGCTAATTAGATAATATTATATATGGAAATCTGTTCAGTCTACATAAAATGAATATGTATGTATGCATGTGGTAAGCGTGGTCTATTGTTGATATATTAGTAATCTGCATGATATACATGGTTCTCCATGAAGGTATTTTTTGATAACTAAATGTCTATTCTTTTGAGGTTCAATAATTGAATGCTTTGAATGTATGTTGTTTGCTGAGGGTGCAAACTTTTTCAGAAATATTTTTGAAACTATATAAGTATGTATATACGTATGTATATTACTAGTATAATTATATCTGCAAGTGGAATATTTTCAAAACATTTTCAAAATGGTTTTTGTGAGGTTCAGAGCCGCTCTGGAGTGTTGTTTCCTCACAGAAGATTCTTACCCCTTTCTTTTCTGTCTATTTCTTGTATCCTTAATTTTAGGTGATTTTGGTTGATTGCGATCTAGCGGCATTCAACACTTGGTGAGGCATTCTGAAGTTGCATTCAGTGCCCTTTTGTTCAGGCTCAATTATTTATTTTGTTAGTGCTCCACACTGGTAAACTTGTGGGTCAATGGTCTGTATAAGTATTTGATATTTAAACATGATTTCTTATTTAGAAATACTTTTGTTCATATGGAATTAATGTTTTAAAGAAATTTAGATTTCTACTTTATTATCTGTAATAAATGGTTTTGAAACGGTTTGCTATAAATTAGTTATAAGTTCTTTTCTCCGATGCTTGTGCGAGATAGGCTGGGCTTTCGTAGACGATTCGCATCGTACGCCTGTCATGGTCTGGATACGGGTTGTGACAAAGGTGGTATCAGAGAGTTAGGTTCTATATTATTTGGATCGGTTGTGGAGCTTAGGTATTCTTGATCGAGTCAGTCTGATTTGCCTCTGTAATTCTTTCTGAGAATTTATCTGGTATTGTGGCAATCATCTGCATTCTGACATTTGCATGATCGTTCTGTCTGTCTATTGTTTGTAGGGATTTTCCAACATCAGCATTCTGATCTTTACATACGCGTTATGTTTGTCTGTTGCATTTATGGTTATGCATTTTTTGTTGTGAGGCGCTAGCTGGAGCCACCCTATTTTTGTCGATTTGACGGTGTAAGGATTCATGTATTTCTTTGAGAGTGCATGATAAGTCGTCAACTGTGGTAAGCCCAGTGATTCTCTAGGATTTATTGGAGATCGAGTTTTTGCCAGTGCAGAATTAAGGTATAAATATTTATGAGAAAATCTTTCATGCTAGATTATGATATCTATGGGTATTTGAGGAATAGAATTGAAACAATGGATATGTTGATAATTTGGGATTAATATATGAGATTGCATTGAGGTTTTCTGATATCAAGCATAATGACCGAACAACATTGTCAGAACATAAGAGAGTCTAATGATTATTTATTATGACAAGTTTGAGGAATTAGTTGATGACTATAATAACCTTGGATGATGAAATGTTGGGATCAATACGTTTTCACAAGTTATGATTTGTTCAATGAAAATTTTGATAGTGTCTATAAAAGAGTATTGTTTGTAGACGTGATTATGTCAAAAGATGAGAAATGCATAAGGAATTTCATAGTAGAGACACCAATGTATTTAGGAGTCAGAATAGTTACAATTAAAGTATGATTATGGATTTCTGGTAGCCTATGAATGAAATCATTGGCAGTCTGGTGACTATGACAAAACTTAAGGACCAAGTAGCTCCAATGAGAATAACAGATTTGGGAGATGATAAACATTATCGTTCCAATATGGTAACAAATTTGGTTAGTATGAGTTTTGGAGACTTTGAATGTGAAAGGCTTTAGTCAATTTGGGATTACTATATGAATGAAGAAAGGAACTTGTATGATTATAGTTTTGAGAGACTATCTGCTCTTTGCCAACTAGTTAAGGGATACGTAATTGGATCGATTCGATATGGAAATTTGAAATTTAAGGTCCACAGGCATAAGAAAGAAAAGCATGTGAAAATATGATTTGAGGTTATATTAATTTTAGATTTCATGATGTGAGCAATATTCGTTGTCAACACGTGTATGATAATGTTTGGACTATTAAAGATTTTGGAGTGCTGAGAGTGTGAGTAATGGATCTTTGTACAGACAGACTTCTTGATATGAGGAGAAATTTAATAAATTGATTTTGGAAGTTGACCAATACAATGAAGGAATGGTATTGAGTTTGATATTTTGGTTCTATTGACTTGAGGATATTCGATATACGGCGAATAGAGATTGATATTCGATGTGCAGTATATAGACGTTAATACTAGATATATTAGTGAAATTCTCTAAGGATAAAAGTAAGTGAATATTGATTTGGTAATAAATTCTTTTAGTGATATCATGTGATCACAATGGTAAGTATCAATAATAATATAGTGAGATCTATGGTGACAATTGTCGGTGTAATCATCTAAGTGATTGACAATTTGGTTTGAGGTTAAACAATTGTAATAAGAGGTATGAAATGAATATTGTATGGATGCACACAATTTGCAGTACGTGAACAAGACTTGAGGAATTGATTTCAATTTGATTAAGATTAAGTAGATTAATCTACGTGATTAATTTGATGGGACTTGGTGATTTGGATATATGATGGTTAATTTTTTTGGGTTGCATATACTATTTCAATTAATAACAATTGGATTTGTTGTAATTTTCAAAATTTCTATGGTTTGGGTTAGATATCCAATTCTGGTTTAAATCTAGATGACTTTGATGGATAGTGTATGGCTTCGAGATTCGATATTGTGTATTGATATATGTGGGGTTTCCAGTTCTTCCCTTTGACTTCATCAACCTCCGTTTGTTCTTGCCTGCACTCTTCACTATAGAATGGTGTGTCCCCTCTACAATTACCCATCACAAATCACTCATCAGAACCGAATGATAGAATCAAATCTCATAAATTTATCATAATCTAGATCAATGGAAAAAGAACATTTTTAGTAATTTGTCGAAGTTTATTTCCATTTTTACAATTTCAACACATCAGACACTTAGATTAAAAATAAATAACCAAAAGAGGTGCAAAAGAGATATTTCTTTTTTCTTATGGCAATACCATCAATAAAATCAAGCATTCACATAGAAATTGAGACATTGGAGAATCAGATACAAAAAATGAAAAAGAATAGAAATCTTTTTTACAGAACTATGTTATTGACCTGGATCAGGATTGGAGCAGAGAAGGATTTATGTTATTGACCTGGATCAGGATTGGAGCAGAGAAGGATTGAGGACGAGGATGAGGAGGAGGAGGAAGAAGAAGAAGAAGAAGAAGAAGAAGAAGAAGAAGAAGAAGAAGAAGAAAAAGAGAAGAGGGAGATAGAGAGAGAGAGAGATTTGGAGAGAGAAATGAGAATGATTGATTATGGTATAATGATTGATGATCCCACACATTTTGTCTCATTACATATTAGTGTGTGGTATCTTGTAACAGAATGCAACTTCAGCAGAAATTGACAAAAACACAATAAAAATGGAATCAAATAGCTAACTTGCTCAAACGAAAATAACAAGCCTAAACGACAATGTAAACATAATAGTAACACTCGTCCAAAATCTTATAGCGACCTCGTGTCATATAGCCACATGACACTCTACTGTGCTTATAAAGATTCTTGTCTCAATAATTTGCATCTAGATCAAAGTTTGGAAACTATCCCTTTACATCGTCTACATCCATCCAAGTCGCCTCTTTGATCCCCATCCCTTTCCACCAAACTAACCACTCAACTCCTGCCCTATTTTTCTTCCTAACCATCCTCCTATCTAAAATCGCTTGAGGTTCAGTGACTGAGGCTAGATGCTCGAACCCCTTAGCCAAATTAGGGATTGCTACATTACACTCACCAATTTTCGTCTTCAATTGAGATACATGAAAGACAGGATGAATCATGTTGCCCTCTGGTAGCTCCAGCCTATATGCAATACTCCCAATTTTCTCTAGAACCAAGTAGGCTCCAAAGAATTTGGGGCTGAGCTTCAAATTGGTTCGTCATTCTACAGTGTTCTGACAATAGGGCTTCAATTTCAGGTAAACAAAGTCTCCCACTTGAAAACTTCTTTCACTTCTTCCTTTATCTGCTTGATTCTTCATTCGGTATTGTGCCTTCTGAAGCTATTTTCTTAAGTCACTAATTGTCTTATCTCTTTCTTGCATAAATGATGCCACTGAGACAACCCTGGGCTCTCTATCCACAACAGCCAAATGCACTGGAGGCTTAAATCCATATAGAGCTTCAAACAGACTCATGCCCAGTGAAGAATGGAAGGTCGTGTTATACCACCACTCGGCCAAGTAAAGCCATTTGTTCCACTTCTTAGGATTTTCAAAACTCATGCATCTTAGGTAGTTTTTCACACACTGATTCACTCACTCTGTCTGAACGTCTGTCTGAGGATGATAAGATAAGCTGAGTTTTAATTTAGATCCCAACAACTTGAATAACTCTTGCCAAATCTGACTGGTGAATATTGCATCTCTGTCGAAAATAATGCTCTCTGGTAGGCCATGCAATTTATACATGTTGGCTTGGAATATTTGTGCCACCTGTAGAGCTGTGTATGGGTGTGTTAGAGACATAAAGTGGTTGTATTTAGTAAACCTGTCCACTATAACCAATATAGTATTCTTCCCTTCAGAAGGTGGTAGACCCTCAATAAAATCTAGGTTAATACTTTTCCATGCTCCATCTGGCACAGGTAGAGGCTCTAGTAACCCTGGATAGGGCATGTTTTCATGCTTGCAATGCTGGCACACTGCACACTCACGTACCATTGTCTTAACATCTTTCTTTAGATTAGGCCAATGGAACTTTTGTCATGCTCTGTAATAGGTAGCGTGAAAACCTGAGTGACCACCCTCTGGAGAACCATGCAATTTTTTTAGAATTGAGTACCTCATCCCCTTAGCTTTCCCAACTACCAATCTACCCTTATAGCTTAAGATTACATCCCTGTAATTATAGTTAGGTTTGGAGCCAGAATTGCCCTGTAGCCTTTGGATGATCACTGTAACCTCTGCATCCCCTTCATAGCTATATATCACTTCTTGAAGCCAATCAGGAGTAATTATTGTGATTACTTGTAACTCTCCCTTATCGTCTTCTTCATGGACCCTTGAGAGAGCATCATCAGCCTTATTTTCCCTCCCCTTTTTATACTGTATTCGATAGTTCAACCCTAATAGTTTAGTCAAGCCTTTCTTTTGTAGCTGTGAACTACGCTTCTGTTGCAACAAGTATTTTAGGCTAAAATGATCAATGTTAATCACTAATGGTGCAGCTTCTAGGCAATGCCTCCACTTGTCAACTGCTGCGAAAATTGCAATTAACTATTTTTCGTAAGTTGAGAACCCTTTGTTCCGCTGGCATAGGGCTTTGTTGTAGTACGCTATTGGTCTTCTTTTCTGCATTAGAACTGCCCCCACTCTAGTGTCACTAGCATCAGTCTCTAATTCAAAAGAAAGGCTAAAATTAGGCAAGGCCAGAACTGGTGCTTCACACATAGCCTTCTTGAGTGTATTAAAAGCCACAGTTGCTTGCTCGTTCCACTTGAAATTATCTTTCTTTAGGAGCTCAGTCAGAGGCTTACTAAATATTTCGTAACCTTTGATGAATTTCCTATAGTAACCACTTAATCCTAGAAACCCTCTTAGACCCTTAAGAGATTTAGGCTCAGACCAATTTTTTTACTGCTTCTATCTTTTTAGGGTCTGTATATACTCCATGGCCTGAGATTAGGTGTCCCAAATACTCTACTTCTAAAACTCCAAAGTAACATTTAGTCCTTTTTGCGAAAAGAGTATTAGTTCTCAAAACTTCTAACACAATCCGCAAATGTGCTAAGTGTGCCTCCAAATCCTTGCTGTAAATCAGAATATCATCGAAAAATACTAACACAAATTTTCTCAAATAAGCAGAAAATATTTGGTTCATTAGAGCTTGAAATGTAGCAGGGGCATTAGTAAGGCCAAATGGCATTACTTTGAACTCATAATGTCCCTAGTGTATTCTGAAAGCAGTTTTGTGTTCATATTCAGTCACCATTCGTATTTGATGATATCCCGACCGTAGATCCACTTTAGAAAATATCCCGGAACCCTCCAATTCATCCATCAAGTCTTCCACCAATGGAATAGGAAACTTGTCCTTTATAGTAATATCATTTAAACCCCTATAATCAATACAGAATCACCAAGTTCCATCTTTTTTCTTTACTAGTAAAACAGGACTAGCAAAAGGGTTATGACTAGGTTGCATAATTGAAGCTCCTAACACCTCTTTCACCATGTTTTCCACTACTGTTTTCTGAAAGTAGAGATATCTATAGGGCCTCAAATTAACTGGTTTTGAGTTTGGTTTAAGAGGTATTATATGGTCCATGGATCGTTGAGGGGGTAAGCCCTTTAGTTCCTCAAAGACATCCTTGAATTCATCTAGCAATTCCTCAATTTCCTTAGAACATTCTCCCTGATTCTAAAGTTCTTCCACCATCATGAACAAGTGTCCTGTTACATTTTTTATCCCCTGCTTCAACAACTTTTGAACTCCTTTTCCTTTCAAAACCTCGAACATCTTATCTCCCTTTTCTGCCTTCAACACAAATGCCCCATCCTTATCATGAATGGTGACTTCTATTTTTTAACCCAAATTGAATAAGTTCATACCCTTCCATCCACTCTAGACCCAGGACAATATCACAACTTCCCAAGGCTAGAACCCTTAAATCTACCTTGAATTCTTTTCCTTGCATTCTCCATGTAAACCCTTCACACTTAGCATCACTCTTCATTTTGTCACCATTTGCAACAGTTAATATAATCATAGCAGTCTTAACTGTAGAAATTTTCATACCATTCACTAAAAATTCATCAATAAAACTATTGGCACTTTCGTTGCCTATAAGTATACTTACAGCACTTTTCCCAACATATCCTTTAATTTTAAAGGTGTTGGACCAGACCTACCACTTAAGGCATGAAAAGAAACTCCAGTATCAACTTCTTCTTCATCACACTCACTGACATTACCTTTTTTAGCCTCTATCTCATACATTGCTTCTTCTTCCTCTGCATCTAGTTTTGCCAGCAACATGTCCAATCGTTTCTTGAGATTGCACTGATGTCCCATAGTGTACTTATCTCCACATGTACAGCACTTCCCTGGCTCACGTTTGACTTCTCCTCTAGGTAGGGTTTTAGTGTTTGTATAGCTTTTATTTGGTGGATTGGTGTTATAAGTATTTGGATAGAGGTGTTTGGTGATGTAGGATGTTGTATTGGCAGTTGGTTTGCTAGGGTTTGATGAAGTGGTATTGATGGTTTCGGTAATGGAAGTGTGTTTGGTGGTTGAGGTAGAGGTTTCGTGTAGGGTGTCATTAAGTTTTGCTTGTTCATAGGCTTTGGTAAGGTCTTTTGGTTTAAATCTCTTCACAGCTGCATTTAGATCCTCTTTTAATCCTCCAACAAAAACCTTCACTGGATATGATTCAGTGAACCCGGGACTGATTTTTTTTCACCGAAGACTTCAAGTCTTCAAACCTCTCTAGGTAATCCTCGACATTACTGATTTGTTTGATTCTATGAAATTCTTCCACCACTTGAACCTCCTCATGTTCACCATATCGTCTGCACAAAGCTGTGACAAACTCATCCCATTTTAGGATAGGTTGTCCCTCCTTCCATTCCTAAAACCATATGTCAGGCTTGGTATTCAAAAACATTGCAGCTGTCACCACCTGGTTTTCTTCCTTGACATGATAAACCTGGAAAATCTTGCAGCATTTTCTCACCCAAGCTCGAGGGTTAGTTCCATCAAAGATAGGGGAACTCCAATCTCAGCCAGATTTGTGTTTGAGAATGTAAGGCGGGTAAAAGGGAATTTTCAGTAGTAGTATGGGTAATAGCAGGTGCAGCTGTGGTTGTATAAGTGTTTTGAGTAGGGGTTTGTGGTTCAATGTGTATTGGAGTGGGAAGAATACCCTTGCCATTGTCTGGTTTATTTCCAGAAAAGCTACCACTCTCTATATGTTGTAGTTGAATAGATCGCATCATCTCCATCATATTCTTCATCATCTGTTTCATTTTAGCAGTTTCTTTCTGTGTTTCTTCTAATTTTATTGGTAATTCTTCTAGGGCAGTGAGCTTAGTCTCCATCTTCTTAACTTGGTCATCAAAGGTTTTTAGGCGGGTGTCGTCAGCCATGATTTAGGTCAATGGGAAAAGAAATAGCAGAAGCTTCTCTGATAGCAAGTGTTATTGACCTGGATTAGGATTGGAGCATAGAAGAAGAAGAAGAAGAAGAAGAAGAAGAAGAAGAAGAGGAAGAGGAAGAGTGGGAAAAGAAAGAAGAAAAGGAGGAGGAAAAGGAAGAAGAAGAGAGGAAAAGGAAGAGAAAGAGGAAAAGGAGGAGGAAAATGAGGAGGAGGAGGAAGGGGAGGAGGATGAGGAAAAGGAAGAAAAAGAGGAGGGAGAGGAAGAGGAAGAGGAAGAAGAAGAAGAAGAAGAAGAGAGATTTGGATAGAGAAATGAGAATGATTGATTCTGGTATAATGATTGATGATCCCACACATTTCGTCTCGTTAAATATTAGTGTGTGGTATCTTGTAACAGAATGCCACTTCAGCAGAAATAGACAAAAACACAATAAAAATGGAATCAAATAGTTAACTTGCTCAAACGACAATAACAAGCCTAAACGACTATGTAAACATAATAGTAACACTCATCCAAAATGTTCTAGCGAAGTCTTGTCGTATAGGCACGTGACAAACTAACCTGTACATGAAGACGTCTCTGTTACCACTAAGAGGTTTCTTGCAAAGAAAACAAGATTCCAAGAAATGGGGTTGATTTGCTATTGTCCTAGTCGGTCGATCGAGTTGGATTTTCTAACAAGTTGAGTTTCGATTCAAGTAAGCAATTCAGTTCCGATATGGTTCAACATCCATGTGGCATTTCTCGGTGGCATGACATGCCTAATCATCAATCTGGGCCGGCGATTTGTAAAAACCGGCTAAAGTGACAGTCTTAAAATGAAAATCAATGTTTGATGACAGCACTGAAACAATAGTGAGTTTAATGACCATACTGCAACAAACTAAAATTCAGAGTGACCGTGAATAAAATTAACCCAACCTATGCTCACACAAAGTGCTAGTTATCCGAGACCACTAGTCTTGTTGACTTTGCTTTGCCGCCCACAAACTCAAGAGCAGGTGATGGATCTACTAGTTCTCTGAACTCCAATTATCCTCGGCGTAATAACACAAAGCAAATAAACGAAACAATACAATGCATAAACAACTTGCCGCTGAAAGTTGCAGTACTGTACATTTAAACTTGAACAACCAAAACCAATAATAGTACAACAACCATCTAATTCTAGGTTTAGTGTCTTCATCCTCACGGCAATGGAAGACAGAACGAACAGTTAAAAGAAACAAGCATGGATCATTTTGCTGCTTTTGAGTGCTTGATAAGCCAGTCAATGACAATGTCTATGTTTATGGAATCCTTACATGAGATCATATAGCAGCATACTTCTCTATCCGTAACTGATTCAAGACCTCTGTAACCATCAAACAAAAATAAATGAGGAAATAGAGATTCTTCTGAAAAATAAATATCCGATAATTATATGATCAGAGATATCTCACAGTTGATCTACTAGAGCTTGCTTGGAAAGAGCTTCTGACTTGTCAATTTTGTTGCCGACGACAAGCAAAGGGATTCCGCTCAGGGATGGTTTCGTCAGGAGCTCATGTAACTCACTCCGGGATATGGGCACACTATCTCTATCTGCAGCATCTACTACATACCTGTCATTGCATGCGTAAATACATGGAAAGTTAAGCCCAGTTGACATATGCCAATTAGCATATTGCACCAGATGATGTTAGCACTTAAACAGTCTAAACACAGATGTAAAATGATCTCAAAGTTTGAATTTTGATCCCACTGCGAACTCTAATACTACGTCACCATGACAATATAGGTTTCATAAACCTATAGTCATTAACATAAGATTTGAAATGCATTGTTTAATTTGATTAGAGCAGAAATCCATGCTAGCAAATGCTCTATCTATGATGTGGTGCTAATTCTGATAATATAAGAAGTATATATCTCTACTCCATTTCCATCTTTTAGTCTTTGATATAGAAATAGATTGCATCTTGTAATGTAATGAGGTATACTATCAGACATTTGCTTTCCAGTTTTTCTTTTCCTGCCATTTCTAAATAGTTCGGTAATAAGAATATGAGGTCAAAAGACATGGTCAATTGTCTGTTGAAAGCTAAACATTCTACTGAATAAAAGACCAGAGTAAAGACATAGGAGTAGCAAAGATCATTTAAAGAATGGGTAAGGAATTACACAATGGCTGAAACCCCACGACAGTAACGCTCCCACATAGTTCTAAATCTCCGTTGCCCTCCAAGATCCCAAAGCTTTATTGTTACGTTGCCTTTTGTAACTTTTCGCATATTGAATCCAACCTGGTATTATTTGCATGAAAATCTTCTATAAGAAATTTTCAATCTCGTAGAATACTTTCAGAAAGATACATTCCTTGGGATATTCTTTAAAGGAAACAATACTTACAGTTGGAATCATATCTTCACTGTAGCCTCCAGTCTGGCCGAGTAAAACAAAAATGTAAACAGAAAGTTACTTTTGTAACCATAAAAACTGCACAAAATAAGTATACTCACAGCAATGGAATTAACAAGAGATGTTTTCCCAGCATTCTGAAGGCCTACGAGTGATAATTCCATTTCCTGTTTGAAGAACAAACTGGAAACACAGACACTAACAGTTAGAAAGGGACAACTTGAAAGATTATACATTTCACAGATCATGAAACTTGAGAATATGAATAAATTAACCAGCCAGATTTAAGCGACCAAACTGAACAGAACATGTAAATGAAATTAACAGATCTCATTCGTCAACATCAACAAGATGTTTCAGCAAGTGATTTTCGAGAGCACATATACCTTTTGACTAAGACGGCCTATATAATATACAATTTGAACTACCCACGTTTTTTATGTAACTATAACAATGTTCATTATTTCACAGAATGGAAAAGTTCCCAAAAATATTTATTTGGGGAAAATGAATGTCATTGCTTGTCCGACAGTAATTTTTTCCGAGTACAAGATAAAATGCGAAAGTGCTCAATAGAGATTACGAAACATACATATCCAAGTTTTCACAAATAAAGTGGTAAGGGATATCTTGCTACAGGTCATTGAAAATGTTCAAATGAACAAACAATTACAACAGTTTCTTCAGTATAATCAGCACAGAGACAAAAAGGAAAAACATTGATACATTGAAGAATATATGAAATGTGAACATAGCTTCAGTTTTGGTAACCAAGTTATCCTTCAGTTCCAGAACCATGGCTATTAATATGAGAGACTATTTACTTGAAGATATAGATTATGATACTTCTTTGAATATAAACTACATGCATTGAAATATTTTATCTATTATCAACTAATTTGAATGAAATATTGACTCGGAGTACCAAGAAAGGAACAAAAAACCCGCAATTATAAAAATACAATTTGGTTAAAGAAACAGCAAGATCTTGAATAATGTTAATCAAACATGGTTAAATTTGACTACAGCACACAGGGTAAATATTTAAAAACATAATAAAATCATATAATCAAACCAATTTGTTTGTTGAACAATGGCGCATTGAAACACCAAGGAAAACATAACGTTTTAACCTTAAAATTTTTTTTCAGCAATGATATCATTGAATACAAGAATTCATCACTTGAAAGCCAGCAATTTGTTCATTCAAAATAACATATATTTAAGGCATCCCCAACAATAATGCGCAGGGAGCTTGTTTTGAGCATATAGACAAGCACATCAATATTCATGGGGTATTTCAGCTCTGAAAGTCCTTCCTCTCTCTCTACTTTTTCACTTTGCAATTTACTAATCTAGCAATCTGCAATATACTTCTACTTAATCTAACTAAAACAACACCAAGAGGCTATTACGATCTTCAAATTTCCAAATTTGCTTAAAAGAAATCATATCTTTTCGTAGTAACCTGTGCGTCCAATTCCCTCATTAAGCTAGTTTTCTATAGGTATCTCGACGAAAATCTTTAATACAATACTGTAACAAATTATACTTTCATATGTTGTATGTAACTAATAATTGACGAGTTCAAATAAACCATGAGAAAAACACAAAATTCCCCCACGCCAGATTAACGTTTTCTCGAAACTAATCTTGAGCTAACAGCATAACATTGGCGTACCACAAATTTAAATAACATAAAACCCCTATTTTTCTGTGAATTATTTTCATCGATTTTTCTTATTATTATGTACTTAGAAACTCTATCAAGTCTTGAACTTTGTCTCATCAATTATAAGCAGGAATTTTTTTTTCTCATTCGACGGATATTCCCATCCTTTTTCTCAGCTTTCTCAGCAACAAAAAACAGATAAAAATCACAAAATTAAAAAAAAAAACAAAGAAAAAGAAAGAAAGAATTACCTCCGAAGCCAATTGAGAAGAGAATCCCAGATACCCATTTTGCACAAAAGAGAGCGTTCTTTGGAATTTTGAGAAGAAAAGCGAAATATAAATATGGGTTTTGGAAGTAATTGGAAAGGGAAAAGGAGGAGTAGTAGAAAGCAAGAAGGAAACTTCGGCAACTGCAGAAGGTATCTGTAAACAATGTGGTGTCAGTTTTCGGGTACTTTGTGCTAATAACGGCTGTCGACACCTTCCCTTAGTGTACGGGTAATAACGCACAACCAAATTTGTAATTGCAATGCTGCCAATATTATCGATCTAGTATGTATTGTATGGCTTGATTTAAGAGATAGAGAAATACTCGATCCTCCCTCTGTCCGGTTTAATAAGGAACAACTTCACAATTACCATTTCAAGTTTTTGATATTACAAATTTTAAAAATTTGATACCCACCGCTTCAAAAAAAAAACAAATAGGTCAATCGTGCAGGCGTCCCTAATGTTGCACAAACGTGTGTAATGTACGCTTTCACAAAGTATTAGATACTAGTTGAATATTGTTTAAATACTATTTTGATATCAAAATAAAATTATATTGATATGGTTGAACGTCGATTGAATATTATTTGAATACTAAAAATAACATTTTATGGATATGTTCGAAACCAAAATAATAATATTTTATTAATTTAATTGAATACCAAGTTAATAAAAATTGGGAACCCGTTGAATATTGTTTGAATACCAAAATAACATTACATGAATATGAATAGAAAACAATTGGATACTATTTAAATATTATTTAAATACAAAAAAAATTCCATGTATGCTATTGGGAACAAAGTAATAACATTTCATGGGTTTTACCATTGGTAAAATTTAAATATCGGATATCAGTTGAATACTGTTTGAATACTATTTTGATACCTAGACAAAATTACATAAATATAGTTGAATATCGATTGAATACTGTTTGAATGTGATTTGTATACTAAAATAAAATTTCATGGATATGTTGGGAAACTAAAAATAATAATATTTTATGAGTTTGATTGAATAACAAAATAATAATGATTGGAAACCAGTTGAATATTGTTTTGAATACCAAAATTACATTGCCTGAATATAAATGCAAAAAATTAAATATAAATTAGATATTATTTAAATATTGTTTGGATAAAAAAAATCCATGTATTGGGAACATAATAATAATATTCCACGGATTCCATTGAATAACAAAATAATAAAGATTGAAAAACCGGTTGAATATTGTCCGAATAAAGCTTGGATACCTAGTTTGCTTACAGACCCAAAATTTTTATTCTCATCCATTTTCTTACCAACAATTGCATGTCTCTTATTTGTTGTAACAAACTGAAAAATCAATTAAAATAAAAAAATAAAAAAATGAGGAAATTACACCACATATACTTTTTTTTACATTTTTTATTTCAATTTTGTAACAATAAGGGGTTATGTATTTTATTATAGTACATTTTAATTTATATTTCACAAATACAACAATGTATATTTTCCAAATAATCAATTTCTCCTCTCTCTCTCCATCTCAAACGCATCATCTATCTCCTGTCTTTCTCTATCTGTAAAACCCTAGCCACATCATTTCCCTTCTCCTCTGGCACCAACCCTATCCTCCTTCGTCGCCCTCTCTCTCTTCTCTCATCCCTTCTCTCGGCTCACTTCTATCTCTCTAATCTCTCTCTAATTTTGTTCGTCTTCGTCCTCAATATCATCTTATTTCTTCGTTGTTGTCCTCGTCGCATTGGGTTGTTTCTTGCCGTTGTTGAACTCATCGATGACACTAAAGGACTTGGCAGGCACACCTGGGTCGGTTTGGGAAGGGGCGTGACGCGACGAGTGAGAGAGAGAGTTGGGTGGAGAGGCGCGATGAGAGTGAGAGAGGACATGAAGGCGCGACGGGAGTGAGAGAGGAGATAGATGTGCAACGGGAGTGAGAGGAGCAACAACAAAGGGGCGGCGGCTAGGGTTTCAAAACCATAGTTGCAGCCCCAATTAAAAATTACTCATTAGTCCTTTAATAATTGTAAAATTGTAAAATAATACCTAAAAATGATGAATTTAGTTTGATAATAATTGCAAAAAACCCTTAACAAGTTTTTGACTCGGTGCAGAAAAATCACTAAACGGATTTTTTTTTCAGGCGAGTCATTTTACGGAAATAAATTGTGCACTCAAGGTCACTAACTCATTGGCGGTGCCACGTGGCTGGCTATCGAACCTTTTCGACTGACACATCATGCCATGTAGAATACACGTGGCAATTTGACCATAACATGTGGTCGGACGGTGCCACGTCGCACCCAACATGACTTTAAAAAAAAAACAAAACTGAAGCACCATTTTCTTTTTCTCAAATCATCATCTTCTTCAACCCAATAAAACCCTAACCTTCACACTTCTCTTGATTTCATCCTTTACCCTCAAAATCAACCACAACCCATCGTTCTCCATTTGAATTCGAATCACCCAAGCACCATTTCACAAGTACCATCCCGTCTGTTCCTTACGCTCGCCTCTCTCTCTCTC
>CAODLS011576800.1:0-13013 GCA_948243855.1 Flueggea neowawraea
CTCTGTCTCCACCCGAACTAGAAGTTAACCTCTTTAGTTCTTTAGACAACAAAGCATTCTTCACATCATTAACAGAAATTTCATCTCTACCATACATGATAGTATCAACAAAACTCTCATATGACTCAGGCAACGAATGCAACAGAAACATAGTTTGATCCTCATCATCAATGTCAACACCAACACCTTTCAAATCTAATACAATCCTATTAAATTTGTCAAGATGTTCTTTTACCTGCATGCCTTCTGACATCCTCAAGGTATGCAGTCGACTTTCTGATAAAGCTTATTCGACAGGGATCTCTTATGATACCTACTTTCAAGCTTCTGCCACAAGCCTGCTGCAGTAGTTTCATCAGCCACCTCCCTCAAGATTTCATCCGCTAGACTCAATAGAATTTCACTATACGCTCTCTTCACAGCCTTCGCTTTATGCGCCGCTGTCAGTTCTTTCGGTAATTTATCTTCACCTTCAATCGCCTCCTCACACTTCTGCTGAACCATAATCGCCTTCATCTTCAGCTTCTACAGCGTGAAATCATTCGAACTATTGAATTTCTCAATATCGAATTTATACGAAGACATCTTCTTTCTGCAGAACGAACCCAGAAGTTTTTGAACAAACAACTGTGGCTCTGATACCACTTGTCAGGAAATCTGGCGATTTACGCGGAATAACAAGAGCAATCACACAAGAACACAAGATTTACGTGGTTCAATCAATAACCGATCTACGTCTACGGGCAGAGCACAAGTTATTCTACTATTCAGAGTAAAAAACAAGCACAATAACTTACAACGGCGTTCAAAGACATCCTAAGACGTTCCCAAGGCCCCCCTTATATAGTTAACAAGTAATACAATTCAAAACTAATTAGGAAAACCCTGAATGAAACCCTAAATCCCGTCAGAATTAGTTACACGGTCAAGGAAGCAAAGACACGGGCACGACTCTTCGACACACGGCCATGAATCACGTCCGTGTAGCTCCAGAAAACTAGACAGGAAAGACACGGGCACAAACACGGCCGTGTACGCCCAGTTCTCTTCTTTTCTGGCTCCAGTGAATTACACGGTCAATACCACGTCCGTGTATCTCCCCGTGTCCGTCCAACACCTCTTTTTCCTTCACAAATCCGTCCTTTTTTTGCTTGTATCACTTCCCATAAGATTTTGGCTTCAATCTTGATCAAGAATTCACTCCAATCTCAACAGTTCCTGTTTATCCAAAGGACATATTCTTCGCATGTATGATCCCCATCCGCAAAAATGAAGGTTTGAGTCCTTTTTTTGATGGTTATGTACATAAACATACATCTTTTAAGGAATTTGTTGATAAGTATGATATAGCCCTTCGTCGGAAACACCTGAAAGAAGCAATGGCAGATCTGGAGTCCAGTAATTCAAACTTTGATTTGAAAACTAAGAGTAATTTCGAGGTGCAGCTCTCTCAAGTGTATACTAAAGAAATTTATAGGAGATTCCAGTCTGAGGTTGAAGGAATGTATTCATGCTTCAACACGAGGCAGGTTACTGTACATACATAGTTAAAGAACGGATGGAAGTTGAGGGAAGCGAGAAGGAGGTTAGGCATTTCGAAGTTTTATTTGAGACAAGTCAAGTGGATATTCGGTGCATATGCAGCTTATTCAACTACAAAGGGTACTTGTGCAGGCACGCGATGAATGTTCTTAACTATAACGGTGTGGAAGAAATCCCTTCTCGCTACATTCTGCCACGATGGAGGAAAGATTTTAAGCGTAGAAATGTTTTAGATCATGAATCTAGCAATAGTGATGTGTATAACTTAATTTACCGGTGTAGACATCTATATAAACGTGCAACTCCAGTTGTGGAAGGAGGAGCATGGTTTCCGGAACATTACAAGACTGCATTGCAAGAATTGGAGTTGTTGATGAACAAAATCAACCTTGTAGAGGACAACATAGTGTAAATTATGATGCTCATTTTAAAGTAGGAAACAAGGAAAGTTGAATGGCATTTTTTTCCAAATACAGTTCTTTGTTTTTCCCCTTTCAGAACTTTCAGCTCTCTGTGTCAGGTCGTGCAGAAGCTTTCAAATATTTATTCAAGTGATTGGTGACCCAACTTAGGTCATTGAGTTGTGTCGTTCTCTAACGGCTTTCAGGACCTATTCTGGAATCCAGGGCTGTTTTACTTGAACGTTCTTGTCATTCTCTTAACAAAAATCTGAAGGAGTCAAGTGAGGAAATTTCTTGGAAGCGAGCCCCATCTATGGTATGGGGTGTGTGAGATATTAACATTTAGCATAAAATAACGTATGTGATATTTTCTCTATTTTTTACTGTATAATCTTTTTAAACGTTTTATATTTACTAAACATATTCCAACATCCACCATACAAGTGTGGTGTCCATAAAAGAGATTGTGGGTCCCGCCTGCACATATTTAAGTTTAGAGAAATATTAGCGACACTTTCTTTTATGCACTCTTCAATGAAAATATGACACTTTAAAAATGTAAGTTCGTATTATTAAATATATTAATACTAAAAATAACACATATCATATAATGATTAGAAATGTATGAGAGAGTGCATAAAAGAAAGTGCACATAACATTCTCTAAAAGTTTAATCACTTGGATGGAACAGAATCCGAACTGTCTTGTTTCTCATCATTAAGGGGGAACCAGTTCGACCATGACCCAGATGCAATATTATCAGAACCACATTGACCATCGAACCGGGCAAGAGCTGGTTCACTAGTCTAATTTAGTTTTAATAACATTCCCTAGACATCATGGTTGGCAAATGCTTAAAATCCCAGTTGAAAAAATTATGCTTTCTCTAGATTTCATTTCTATGGCAATCTTCTACCAACACAAACAAGATTCGAGACTCCTTGTTTCACTGTAGTTGATATTTTAATGAAATTTAATAGTTTAACCACAACACGAAACTAAAAGCAAAGTTCAGTAATAACGAACATTGGTACGTTTCATCGCAAGTTCTAACTTACCGCATGCTTTAGGTAGTAAACAGTATTACTGAGGGGACCAACCAAAAGGTTGAACCCTTCGCTGTTATTCAAACTCTGAGCAGGTTTTAAGCTCCACTATCGCTTTGCAGTTACAGCTATTATACCGACACACACAGGACACAGCATTAAGCCTGTAATTTATTGGGGATTAGCTCATCACATTCTTCAATTTGTTCAATCTTCTGCCAACTAATCAGTCATATTATATCAAAACCTTAATCGCTATTATGCAAATAACAAATTAACAATTCAAACTTATCGGGCCATGAAACAATATTGTCCTTCATTGCCGGAGATTTCACTTTTGCAAATCAAAATTCTGACAAAAATAATAAAATTGCGAATAGTAGCTCCTTTTCTGATGGCAAATGGAATCTAGAATCCGAGTTTCTGTATAAAAATCTGGCACACAAAGGTGCATTGCTGAAACTGGGGATGCTCCAAAGAGTAATGTCGCGGTAATCTTACATGTATAACAAAAATGATGTGTAGAACATTGTAGGTACACCGAAATCGTACACTTGATAAGTATATCTCATAAGTTACGGTTCAGCATACATTAGACACAACCTGAACCAGTATTGTAACAACGGGCACAATGCACGCAAACATGCACAGATAATCAAGAATTTAAAGTTGCCAAACAGTCTAATATAACTTACAGAAGAAAAAACTCAAAAGGAAAAACTCACATATACCCCAAAAAGAAAAACAAAAGCTGAAACAATAAAAGCACAAAGAATATCCGAATTAATCCCATTCCCTCGAACTCAATTTAGGCAAGTAGGCAATGTGAGTCCATGACATACAAAAGCGAGTACGACATAGACAATCACTAGGAGGAGAATTATCAAAGCAACCCTGCAATTCAAAGACAAAGAATTTAGTCAGTCGCTAAAAGGTGACCTTAACCTCTTTAGTCCTAAGTATACAAATAAACAGGAAATCCTATACAATCAAGAAAAAGTTTTCAGATGCATGGTCCAAGTCCCCAAGAATTTCGGCAAGCTCACACTATTTCAATGCAAGTATTTACAGAAAATAAGATTTCATTTAAGAGTACATACGTGAGCTTCACATTTCTCCACCATACTGTGCTCCTGAAACGACGGGCTTGCTTTCTCAAACGGAAGGTGTTCCCTTGCATATTAGCTGTTTTATCAACCAGCAGTTCCAAGCGATCACCTCTCTCTAAAACTTTGTCAATGTTTTCAATCATCACATTCCGCACCTATCAGAAAATCATTGCAAATTTTGTGAATACGAGTCAATTTAAAACGAGAATTTCAAGCTGTGACCTCAAAGGATAAACCTATAACTGTCTTTTAAAAATAAGAGCACATATTTAATGAGGAAATTGAATTCAATAATTTGCAACAAAATGGCATGGATGCCAATACTGAAACACAAATCCAAGAAGCATCAGTCATCAATCTAAGATTGAATAAGGTTCTATTCACATATTTTGCATTCTAACTACCCAGTGTACCGGAAGAGAAATGTGAAGTGCACGACAGGTTGAAAACACATGCCACAGGTAGGTATTTGTCCAAATAAAATCAGTAAAAGAAAAACTGTGCAATATTACATTCACATGCCAAGCCTACCTGACGCATTTCACCCTTTAGTCTGTTTATTCTATCTGCATTCGGATCACTTGAGTAATATTCCATTTGCTGGCTCAAAATCCTCGAAAATTCATCATTCATGGCATAAGCCTGGGCGTTGTGAACAGCACGTCCATAAGTCCTCACAAATCTCTGGTGGATATCTTCAAGAAATGCAAAAGGGATTCTTCCTGCAAAATATTAAAGATACCATAGTCCATAAATAAGACAGCCCAGCAAGATCTAATGAAAGAGAGAAATTGGCATTTTCTCTTCCTAAAACTCCTTGAAGTAACCGAACTTGTTACATGTAATACAAATTTTATAGATTACGAGTCAAATTTATCATAGTGGATGAGCTGATACATGTGATCACGAAGCAAGGATGACAATTTTAGCTCTACACAAGTTCAATAAGAATAATCATACTAGCAATGTAGCATAATACTAGTTTTATGAAACATGTTGTGGCTTCTGCTTTACAGTATAGAAAACTGAAAAGACACTGAGACTGACTCTCTCATTCATTAATATACACTAATCCTGGAACCAACAGCGAAAGACTGATACTCATAAACATTCATAGAAACATATTGTTTTCAGCAGCAAATTCAAAAAAACCAACAACACAAAACAAGATTCAATCTGTTCAATAACCCAGTGGCTGAACTAAATATAGACCCGCTCGGTTCAAAAACTCCAACTCCACTAAAACACCAAATCAAAAGCATTCAGAATTACATAACCATTACCTTTCCAATTCATCTTACTAATCAACAAACATAACAAACCTACTCAAAAGCCTAACCATTTCGCGTTGCACAGATCTCCGGATCACACACGATAATTTTAAATTAAAATCATAGAGTTAAATTGGCAATTTGCAAAACGAAATAATCGAAATTAAACCGAAAAAAAAAACATATATATACTGAGAGAAAGCGAGAGAGAGAGCGAATACTTCCGGCAGTGTCGTCGGCCATACAGAGGACGGTAAGGCCATCGGTGCGCTTGACGTGGAAGATGTAACGGTCCTGAGAATACGAAGCATGGCTATCGTCGTTCCCCGGAATCTTCTCGAGTATCTGCCTCGCAATCGCGCCAGCGTTGGTAGCCGTGCCGCTCAACTCCGCCAGGACGACCGATCCTCTAGCGACCAGCGCGTATAATATGGCCATCGCTCCGATCTGTCGAGGTTTTTCGACCAGCTACACACGGCTTTTTATTTTTGCTTCTCTTTACAGTGCCAGGCTATGACTTTCCTTTTTGGGGGGACTTCCCAGCCACTGTGTACTTTTGGAATCGAACTGAGATTAACGGTGTGAAACGAGTGCCACATAGTAGGTGTTAAAAAGTAGCTGACGATTTTAATTCCGTTTCATCGCCGTCTATCGCCGGAGGGTGTTTTGGCGCAAAAGTGAATTAAAAATTGCCATATGGTTTTTGTGGGGTGAAAGCAATTGTTAATTAATAATTTGAAAGGCACCCTCTTTTAAAAAAATTGAATAATTTCACAATAAAATATTTTTATTAGATTTTTTCATGTTAATTTCATCTAAAATAAAAAATAATAAAATTTAAAGAGAACATACATCATCAAATCAGGCCAGAATAAAAATTGAAAGTTTTACTAAACAATAGACAACATGGTTAGGTTGATCATTTAACATTTACAATCTATAGTATTGCACAATACTCCCAACTTCACTTTGCCAAGGAGTCCCTAAATTGAGTGTTTATATTGCTTAAAGATAGATTATACCAATACTCTAGATAATCCATTCTAAAACAAAGTTGATATCTAGACACTCAGCAGCTAATAGCTATAAACTCTGGTAATCGAAATTGATGCATATGTCATGGCCATTTCAAATTCATCAACATTTAACCCGGATGCTTCTTCTAAAATTTGCGTGTTTTAAACTCAGGACGTTAGCATTCAATGGTTGTGCGTATTTTCTACAAACCAACCCACTTTGGCTTATACTTTTTTGAATTACCCCAAATAAACACAAAAATATCTAATAAACCCAAATGTCTAATGTAGATCGATTAGCCGCTCTAATTTTGGCAGTGTCTGTTTTAAGTATATTATAATTCTATTTTCTCACTACATAATTAATTTGATTTATTAATTTATAATAAATTTTAGCTTAGTTACCACCCAATCTACCATCAATGACAAACACATTTTGATTTCTTCAATAAGGTAGTTAAAAAATTGAATATTTAAATGAATTAAAATTTTGAATTGTTGGATGAGCACAAGATATTTATTCAATAAGCAAATGGATTGGATGTAGAGATAAAGAAATAGTATGAGGGTTAAGATATTAAATAAATTCTTTTTTTTTTGTCAAGTCTCAACCCAAAACAGAGATGCATTAAACGACACACACAGAGTACCTGATGGCTCGAACTAGGATGGATCATTAATCGAGAAGTACCCTACCACTGGGCTACTAGGCTAGCGGCATATTAAATAAATTCTTCATAATTGTAAAGAATAAGCAGAAACATCTGGAATTTGGTGGAGGTGGTGTGACGTGGTGCTTGGTTTATTATTGATAAGCCATAGTATAGTCCAAACTATATTTTATACACCATGGATAAGTTACGTGACATTAATGAACAGCACGTCACAAAACTAATTTGGAAGCCTGTGGCTGATTAGGCGTCACCACAAGGTCCTTCTTTTACGTGTGCACCAATTGGTGGACGAAAGGTTCCCCAAATTCTCCGAATAGCCGCTGTCCATCACTACCACAAAACAAGCTTATTTATTGTCGAATTTTGGAGACACCATTCCAAGTATTGCATTTGTACAATTCTAATTGATTGTTCCTTGGCGATTGATGAGCATAATATAAACGATCAATTCCCATAAACTAGTAGTAATTTTAATTCTAGCATTACTCTTATCTAGTATATTAAAAAGATGAGAATTGATTATAATTAAATTTCCAAAAATATCATGAACTTAAAATGGGCAATTTCTGTAAGATTGACAAGTTGAACAAATAACAAACACATCTCCTTGGAATTTAGACATTTTATGATTAAAAAATGATATGATACTATAGGCTTGTTAAGCAAAAAGAGCATTTAATATGTTTTTAGCATATAGTACTTATTATATTCTTTCTTTAAGTTTGTGCTAAATATTTATTTTTTTCTTTAGTATTTTCTTTTTCTTTTTCCTTTTCCCTCTCGTCAAACAAATCCTAAGAAGCATATGGTCCGGGTCGAATGAAGTGTATTGCTGAGCCCATTAACTTGAATTGTTGAAGTCTTTAGTTAACGTCGTGGCTTGGCTTCCATATACGAAATTAAGTGGGCTATGCTATTTGCTGCCTGACTGTAGCTTTTGAGAGGGTAGAGGCCCCATAGTGTTTCTACTTTTGCTTCTCCATGTTTGTCATGTAAAGTGTGCGGGGTTGTCGTTGAATGGTGGTCAACAGACGCTTGTACAAAGATTGCAAGAGCTACTAAATCTTCTTGGATTATATCCATTATTTATGTTGTTAGAGAGACTAATGGTAGTATTGATTGGTTAGCTAGACATGACCCAGATCTCCTTTTAGGTTATGAGTTTTTACATTTACCGGTTGTTTTTTTTACTACGGCTTTTGTACTCAAATTTTGTAGGGGTTTCCTCCCCATTGTTACTTATTATTTATCAAAGAATTTATTTGTCCCATCATTTTTTAGGGATGTCAATCTAGTTGAGTTGTCTAGAAGTGATACCACATGTTGTTGGAGTCAACCTAACTGAGTTGGGCTCATTTGAGTCGGTCTTTTAAAAAAATGTGTGGGGTTGAACAATTTGTGTGGCACCGCCAGCATAAAGTTTAACATATAACATTTAGGGTGGTTTGGTTTAAAAATTTATGGGTATTGAAATCAGAATTAATTATATAAGGTTTGGGAATAACAAAAATTTGAATCAAAATAATTCTTGTTATAACTGGGTAGTTTAATACAAGACCAAAATTTAATTCTTATGTTTCTTTGTTTGCTTTATATTTGTTACAGAGTCATAATATTATATATATATATATATATATATTATACAAAATACATATTTATATAAAGCATACATATCAAAATATTTTAGTATATAAACTCAAATTTCATAAAAATAGATAATAACACATATAATGTATTAAGAAGAACAAACGAAAGAAAAAGAAAAAAAAAATACGTGGACAAAGTAAGAAGAATAAGCAGAAAGTTTAGACAATAATAAGATAGTTTGTTGGTTGGCACAAGATTTTTTGAGATTAAATTTAGATTAGTTTTGAATTTTTTGTATTATTTAAATTAAACTAATAATAAATATATAAGTTGAAAATTAAATATCACAAAATATTTGTTAGCAGTATTTTTACAAAAATAATTCATCTTGATAATCATAGATGGCAAAAATGAATAATTGAAGAAAATAGAGGTAAAATAAAAATCACATTATCCTAAAAATGATTACAAAGTAATGGAAATTTAATTAACATGGAGTTCTCTATTAATCACATTGCAGAATTGAAGAGTAAAATCATTCTCTAAGTTGGTGGGAATGAGAATGAACATTCAGTGAAGCAAACACAAATAACTAATTCTCATTCTCCATAATTCTCATTTCCACCCAAAAACCATGAAATAAATGGCTTCTTAGTATTTTGTATTTTTTTATTAAAACTAAATGCTACTATATCTATAATTTGAGTATTAAAAAGATCTGCTATCACGATATACTCTTTGTTATCTGCTAAGATCTATATTTTTTCATTAAAAAAATCTATATTTTTTCAAACAAGCTCCAAATAAGTTATGCAATCATTTCTTAGATCATAACATTCTCAAGAAAAAAACAATACTAATATAACAAAGACCTAGAAATTTGCATAATTAAATTTCTAATACTAAAATCCGTTAGTCTAAGTAGATGAGGATTTGGATTCTTCAAATCCTTGTGGAGCTTATGACGTTGTGTATGGAACTTATAAGATCGAGAGGGTCACCTCTACTTATGGCCTCTGCAGTATCGAAGATAAAGACTTAAACTGTTCATTTCAACCTTTTTTTAGTATAAACTTCTAAAAGCTATCGACCAAAAATTACATGCTATCGTTGAAAACTAAAATTCTTTGTAAATATTAATTTTTGTATATTTATATTTTGCAGCCTAATTGGTATAAATGAATTCCAAAACATTTGTGGAATTCATTTGTATGTTTTTTGTATTTGGAATGACAAAAAAAATTCAATTTAATTTCAAGATTTCAATACCTTAGAATTCAATATGTTATTGAGGTGGAATTTTTAAATAAATTCTAAAAAAAAGAGCTAATTTCACCTGTGGTCCCGAAGGTTTGCTTTATGAATCCCAATACTCTTGAAACTTCATTTTGTATCGCAAAACTCCTTATACTTTCCTTATTGTTTCAAAAAAACACTTGAAGTCAATGTTGTGATGACACGCAGTGTGGAACTCGATAGGTGGCAAACACGTTGGTAGCCATGGTGTCAAGTTGAACACATCACATGCTATTTATATGTTTCAAAGTGGTCTCTCTTTTAATTTTCCACAACAACACTCACCCGTCTCTCTCTCTCTCTCATTTTGTTCTTCCTTTCTTTTATGATGAAGCCATAAACACCAAATCCATAAAACCACCACCACCACCACTACTTTGAATTCTCAAGGAGCCACCACCACCATTTTAAATTCCAAGCTACCGCCACCACCTATATAAGAATCACCACCTATTCTGAGAAACCCACCGTAACCTGTTCAAAAATTCACTCACCACCTATTTCAATCTCCTTTCTTTTATGATGAAGTTTAAGAGAGTAAACCAAAATCCATATAAAGCAATCTCACACTTACTTTTAAAATCCAAAATCCAATTGTAAAAAAAGAAAAGAAAAGAAAACAACAGAACAAAAAGAGAGAAGAAACCGATAGAAGGGATTGAGATAAGGAAAAATGAACAACGGAATAGAGATTAAGTACAATGAAAGCACAAGAACGTGGGACAGAGGAGAGATTGAAATTGGAGTCTTGGTAAAATGAAAGGATGGATAAAGGAAGATCATGGGACTAAGAGACGTGGGCTTAGTTGATTTGGATAGGAGAAGTCGAAGAGGAAGGGACAGCTGCGGTGGTTCGACAAGAATTGAATCGGAGAGGAGAAGGGTGGGTTGGGTGAAATCGTGATAGGATTTTATAACCTATTATATAAATAATTTATTAATTTTTTATTTATTATACTATTTTTTTTAATTTTATAATTTTTATTATATTTTATTATAAAATTTTTGATCATTTCACTTATTATTTAATTTATTTATAATATAAAAATAACAATAAATATATTTATTTTACATAAATATTTTTGTGAGTTAATATTTATTTTCAATAAGTAGTAACAAATATATTTAATAAATTATTTAATTAATTTTTTAAAATTAATAATTTTTAAAAATAATATAAAATAGTAGATAAAAAAATTATATTAAAAAATATATTTATCAATTTAAGAGATTTAAAATTAATCAAATAAAAATAAATTATACATTATAATAAATTACATAAATAATTCAGAATTAGTGTTAAAAAATTAATTATAGTGTTGTGAATTCATTAAAAAAATTTATTAAAATATGAATTAAAACAAATTAGAAGAAAAAAAAGAGACCAAACGATCATTAAAAAAAGCAAAAAAGAAAAGAAAAAAAAAGAAAAAAATAATAAAATATTATTTAAATAGGTGAAGTCCACTTTTTCAAGTTACCCCGGACAACAGTGAAGCACACCAACAGATGGTCATCCAACTCAGCATACAACACTTGAGTGAGTGATGCTCTTATATATATTTAAAAGTTGACGTGGCAAAATTTTTGCCAACGTGTTTGACAGCAAATTGCGTGTCATGAGCAGGCTATCACCAAATAGTTTTTTGAAACACTTAACGAAGCTTTAGGAGTTTATCGAAATAAAACGAACTTCCAGGAGTATATGGAACAAATTAGAAACCTTAGGTAGCGGAGGTGAAATTAACTCAGAAAAAGAGGCCAATTATTCTTTTTACCCAAACTGCCCTATTAAAACTTAGCTGTCAACCAAAAACATTCTCTATACACAAGCTATTTTTCTTCTCCTCTCATCTTTTGCATTCTTCTCTGCTCTTCGTGATCCTTTTTTCTCTCTCTCTTTGAGTCTTTTTTTTATCCAAACAACAACTTTGAGGTAGAACCCAATTGTTGAGTATGAGCTAGATTAGTGGTACGAGTTTGTGAGTCAGAGATTGGATTCATTATATCACTATCAACAATGGGTTCCAAATAATTGTTCAATCATCAATGGGCAAAAGAAGAAGGACCCATTTGTCTGCACATCATGTGAAGGGACATGAATATTTTTGGTTAGATCAATTTCTGGAAAGTGGACATCCTGTGTTCTCCTGTCTCCTCCTCTTCGGTTTACATCATCATCATATTATCTTTTTTTTTACCTTTTTGTTAACTAAAAACACTAATTTTTATTTTTAAAAAATATTAGTTTCCCTCCTTTTCGTTTTATACAATCATCTTTAATAAACAACATAGTTTGAATTGAAAGTTATGAAGGGATCTTTAATTGTGAAATTATACCAAATATAATTATGTAGCATTTAATTGAATTACATGTTTTACATTATAACGAACTAAATAAGATGATTTATTTATAAATAAATGTTAATTTTTTATTTATTTTTTATATAAATTTGTAGTGTATATAAATAATAAATAAAGTAAGTGTGCATGCAGCAACGATTGGGGGGGGGGCGCGTCAAGGCTTGAATTGGCATTTCAACCAAACCACCGGTGGCTGGACCCTACCATGAGATCTAGGCCACATGATCGGACCTTTGGTGACCCAAATTATTAGACAAGGTGGTCATAGCTAAAGGCTAATGTGCCATCTCTGTGTTTTACAGGTGTATATACTAACAAGAAGTGAGTTAATGATGCAGGACAAGAGAGTATACGCCTGGTGTCTTTCAAATTGCTGGCTCATGTTCTGTCACTCGACGTCGGACAAAATTCCAAACGACAAAGAGACACGGGGGAAGGAAGGAGGCATCGTTGTTGGCTTGTTGCAACCCACTTGCAATTTTACAAAAATGTGACAATGGGTCAGACTCCTAAGTTGGTATTTGCGACCCATACCTACCTGTCAAACTTGCTAGTGTGTAATTTTCGAGAACCAAATTGGCAAATTAGCTTTAGTATCAAATGTCCATTGGTCCGAGCGGATAAAAACTTGAATATTTTAAGTAGTTATCTCAGTTCAGATACTTGTAGAATTTTTGGTGCTGTGTACAGAGTGTAAAGACGTTGGG
>CAODLS011576963.1:0-13423 GCA_948243855.1 Flueggea neowawraea
CAAGTTAAGAGGTTGCGGAACAAGGAGATTACTTCAGTGAAAGTGATATGGAGACATCATTCCATTGATGAGGCCACTTGGGAGGCCGAAAAGGGGATGTGGCGCAAATATCAACACATGTTCGACACAGCTGATCCTTAGGCCAGTATGTTTATTTGTTTTCTGCATTCCTTACATTTTTGCATATCATGTTGCACACTGGTACGTAGACTGAGTGTTGAGTATACACTATCTACATTTTGAGACTGAGAGTCTAGCTTTTGATCTGGGAATTTTGGGAATCTGGAGTGATCTAGATTCAATTTTGTTATTTCAAAATTCGAGGACGAATTTCATTTCAGAGGGAAAGTATGTAAAATCCCACCCGTTTTGGTTAGGAGTCCTATAGACTTATGACTGAGTCTGATTTGATCTTGAAGGTAATCAGACTTATTTGTCGAGGATTAGGTGTTATCGAATCTCGAGGGAAGTTCAATGCATGTGGGAAAACGTGTAATTTTGAGTATGTGATAAGAGAGTGAACAACGTACGTAGCACATTGTGCAAGGCGTACGTTGTCTGAAAAAGCAGCATAACGTAAGTTACATAGGTAAGACGTACGTTATCTGGGACGAGGATGATCAATGTACATTGTCTGACTATGGCTGATCCACACACTTCGTGATATATGGTAGAGTCCATATCACGCTTGCTTAGTCCCATATCGCTTGTATATGTTTTGACATGAAAATATGGATTTAAAATCTTAAATGATTTTAATATGCCTTCGTGCATGTTGTTTGCTGTGATTGCAAATGGTTTCGAAATGGATTTTCGAAAGGCTATTATTGTATAGCGTGTATATTTATATATACTTATGAATACTGCTTGTAGTATTTGCGAACTATTTTCCAAAGCAGACTTTGTGAGGCACGTATGAGGCGCTCTGAAGTGTTATTATTCACTAGGATTCACCCCCGTTTTATTTTCTGTTATGGATGATTCTATTTTCCAAGTGCACAGATTTTGGTTTCGGCATACATTCTGCATCTCGGACACCCGTGATGAGACATTTTGGTTAGTGATGCCTATTGTTCGGGCTTCTTTGATTTTGTTAGAGCTCTGTACCAGACTACTGTGGGGTGTTGAGTTATATGTATACTCTGATATATTTACTGTATTTGGTTTACCATAGTATATTATTTGTATACATTTTGGTATTTGCTTATATATATTGAGTTATATATAAAATATTTTAATTATAAAATGTTTTCCAATAAATGTTTTGGAAAATTAAATGATGGGTAGCAATTCTGATTCTTTGGAAGGCTTGTGCGGGATGTGCCGAGCTTCCATAGACGGTTCGCCTCGTATGCCGGTCATGGTCCCGGGAATGAGTCGTGACAGCCTTCTTCTTACCGGTAAGTCGACTCCTTCAACTCTTCTTTGTCTTTCTTTTTCTTTTGATATCAACTAAGTTAATGTTTTCTATGGTTAGGTAGTACTTAGGTTATGATTTGTGAATTTTTGATAACATAATTTATGTTGTGAACTTGTGATTTAATAAGTTTTGTTATTGAGTTGAAACTTGAAATTTGAACTGAATTTTGTCTATTCAAGTCAAAATTCAGATGTAATTTTTTCTATTTTTTGGTAGATTAATTATTAGGTTTTGGAATTTGTTGAATGGACTTAATTTATTAATTGAAGTATTTATGATTAAAATTAATATATACAGGAAATATGTTTAGATATTTTGAAAGGATCAAGAGACCATTGACAAGTGGAAGTGATGATTCATCAAATGATCCTAATGTAGTTGTTCAATCTGAAATTAACGTCGGTGAATCGAGTTAAAAGAAGGCACGAGTTGAGTTAAGTAAAGAGGAAATTGTTGTTGATCTAGCATTGCGGAAGTCTGTGATAGAGTACGATCCTCAAATTAGAGATGAGTTTAGGAGGTAATATGTTCTTAAAGGTCCTTATCAACTATTAGAGCAAAATTTTCTAAAGAGCCAATTTGGGGGAAAAAAAGAGGCAATTAATTATCCATGGTTCGAGTATAGTGTGTCGAAAGATGCCGCATTTTGCTTTCGATACTATCTTTTACTTTTATTTAATGATTATAAGTATGTCTGATTTTTTTTATTATATATTAAAGTGGTGGCCCAATCAAATTTTTTTTTGGCTTCGTCCCTGATTGGGAGGGACGACAATGGTAAACGACACATGCTATATAAATGCCTAGTGGAAGGACATAATCACAAGTGATATCCCAAGCATGTATCGTCATCATCATTCAACAATGACACATACGAATGTAATAATACTAATAATAATTTTGCATATGATCATATATACCATACATATTTCTGTCACATAACATACATACATGCCCCCCTACTACCAGAATTTTCATGCAAAAGTTCCCGAGCTACTCCAATGTGCAAATGATTTTATGAATGAATTAGAATTTCTGGATTTTGTTTTCTAATGCATGGATGCTACGGTTTTTAACCTTTTTTTTAAATAATTAATTACTCTTTCTGTCTCACAAAAATAGGTTATAATTTTTTTATATAGATTAAAAAGATTAGTTGAATTACTAATTTTATTAAAAATTTGCAAAAATATATTTTTAATTATTTAATAGTAATTAACAACATATTTTATTATATATTTAGATAAAAACAGTGTAATAAAATGTAACATAATTATTAATATTAAAAAAATAAATTTATATATTAAGCAAATATAAAAATAATGACGATCTTTTTTTTTTATGAGAAGAGAAGGAGCATTTGTTTTTATGGAATGAAAACAAGATATAAAAATGAAAAAAAAAAAGCATGACAGTCTCATTTGTCACTATCCTCCTTTGGGGGCAGATCTGACGGCTTGCAGGTCTGTAACGTCCACATCAACGCTGTGAGAAGATGAAACGTGTAAAGTTCGTGGACCGAGAATGAATGAGTGAATGATAGTGTAATGATCCCTTAATAATTATTTTGACATTCTGTGTGCATGACAGTGCAGTAACTCAGTCTCTGTTTCTGTTTTTTTAATATATATAATATATATATAAGAAGAAATGGGTAGAGTAAATCAAGGCTTTAGAGCAGGATGGTTTCAGTGTCTCATCTGTTCTACCACTGCTACACTTCTTCTCTGATTTCATATCGTACCATCTACACTACTCATCCTCTTAAATTCTCACGTTCATCAATGAATTTTATTTTATTTTATTTTTCCCGAATTTATATTGGATTTTAAATTGAATGCATTAATGGAATATGCTTGTAAGTTGTGGTCAGAAAGAACAGAATTGCCATTGTGTGTTAATATATTAATGGATGATGGCAGTGGCAGTACTTGAGATTTTTAATCCTTGTCACATGTCTCTAACAATGTGTAGTCGTATTATCCTTCATGTAAAAACCTCATAAATCTTTAGCATATTAATTTCTCGATGGAATTTGTTGATGTATGGTGCTGTAAATTGGAGGTTTCAGCATTAAAAGTTCGTCCACTCAATTCTTGTTAAGAGTAAATAAAATAATTTATTAAAAGATATCTAATCAAGAATAAATAATATATAACTAACAAATAATTAAACAGATAATCGATAATCTATCTTGATACGTGCAGTGGAAGAACTCGATTGGATACACAAGAAAACAGCTCGTTGAAAGTCACCAAGAACCATCTTTGTTAGAATGACGAGAACATGACAATCTTCTTGCAGGAAGGATGAAGTGTGCAACGAAAAACGAAATCTCTTTCTCTGACAAATTTTGATAAATCCCCAAAATTATGAATGTATTACATTGGAATCCCCAATCTAAAATAGTTCTCATATCATATCAAATTTCCTATTATGCATTATATTAATCTCAAATACCTGCTAATTCCCAACATTGCATATGACCCATGATCTTGCGGTCCTAAAGCAAGCAATAAATGGGGTCCTTGTTTGAAATTTGGAGCCAAGATGCAGTAACTATGGGGTCAAGAACATATATGAAACCTTTATAAAGTGGATATATAGGCTCTCAATTAATCTAATCAAGTCAAGAGGAATGTGAATGGTACAATTATCCTTCCGCCTTTTAGAATGTAGGACTTGGGTATAGGTCAAGTACTAGATATGGAGCTTCCTTTTACATTTATATCTTACAATGTATCTGCTGTTATCTTTCTCAGAAATTGAACAACTATTTACAGATAAAAGTCACTCGGTGCAAATATTAAATATGTTATTAATTGACTGGTAGTTTATTAATACTGAAATAAATTCTAACACTATGATGTCGAGAGTTTAATTACCAATATAAATAAATAAAATAACTTATAAAAAATATTGATCATTAAACTAACTCATTATTCGTAAAAAGATAAAGCTCTAAAAATTTATATATAGATCAACTAAAAATCATTTAATTATAACTAAAATACAATAATATAAAAAATAAAGAAGGCTTTGCTTTTTTTATTTGAATTGAAATTCCTAATTAAGAAAATTAAATATTCAAGTAAACTTTTAATAAATTTAAAATCCTCTTTACATCGCTTAAGTAAATACTATAAATGTACAAACATGTATTGCAAATTAAAAAAAATCTAAATAACTAAGCATTGTTTTTAGTAGATAAAGCTCAATGTATAAAGAGTTGATATTTAATGTGGGCCATAATCCTTTTTCAAGGAAAGGAAGGTGCAAGTGGTGACATTTAAGACACATTTCGCTACGTTATGTTCGAGTTTTCATGTTCATAAGCGAACATATCACACAATGTGTAAAAATCAGTGTAAGCATTGACCTCGACAACACAACACCACCAAGGAATGAGTATAGCTAACAAAACCGACAATCACTAATTGTGAAAAAGTAAAAATTTAAATCCACAACCTAATTTTACCAAATCACTTGAAATGAAACTTGAAACCATTCGATCACCTTATTTGGTAGAATTAATGTACGTCACGAAACTGTAGTAAACAGTATGTGGCTAAATGCTTGATAGAAAAAAAAGGTATGTGGCTAGTTGAAACAAAAGACTTTTAATAAGGGAAATGAAGCCCATCTTTTTCCATCACACGCACACACCTTTGTTGTAGTTTTTTTTAAAAGAAGTTTTTATTTATTTTAATTGGCCTCATAAAGAGGAGACTAATTTTGATAATTTTGAATTTTTTAGAAAATTTCACATTAATGTTCTTAAAATTTGAACCAAAATTTTTTAATTTTAAATATGAGTGCTTACCACTAAGTTATCCAACCTCAATCATTTATTATAGTTTATTAACTCCACAAATGGATGGGAGGTAATTCATGGCAAGTAATCATGACACCAATAATTGCTAAAAAGCTACATTGCACAACCCAATTACATCAATTCCATTTCTTACGTGGCATTCACAATCACAATCATCATTATTGTTTCGTTCTCCCTAATGACCATAGTTTATTCCCATTTCCTAATACATTGGCTACAATCAGCATATCCAAGCTTCCACCTCTTAATATTAAGGGCAAATTAGCATCAGTAAATTATAAACCTAATGATGCATCGTTCACAAAAGAATTTTGTATTTTCAGATTATGTAAAAAATGTATTATTTACAACTACAGTCTACAAATTTCTATTCTATTTGAATCTAGATTACTAGGGATTTAATAAAAAAATGGTCGACTCACTCTCACTGATCATATTCTGTTTTTAATATATGGGCTCACACTCTACAGTGAAAATTGAATCATCAACCTTTTAACGTTGGAAGCGTCTATAGTGCCATGTATATTATAAGCCTATCTGTCATATGATCATCCAACTTTAATCACAAAAAAATGATAACACTGCGGCTAGATATAGCTCTTGAAATAGGTGAGAATTGTTGGTTTGATTGAGAGGCTACTTACAGGGCAACAAAGGATTGAAGTTCCACTCTGTATAACTATCTATTACACATATTTAGTGCTATTTATTAAATGTCCCACTATGACTTTGAAAGGATGACTGAAAATTATAAATTTTCCATTCTCTTTTTTTACGGTAGAAATTTTCCATTCAACATTATGTCTCATGTCAAGTTCAATAGGCAGGCGTAGGGTCTCATTTGATGTGCACCATTTCTGCTAGATCTTAGCCTATTCTGGATTTTCTAGACCTTGCTTGATTGCCCGGAAAATTCAATTCCTGACAAGACTTAATTTTTTCTTTTTTTTTTGCGCAAACCAAATTCAACGAAAATTGCAATGTGCCCATATAACGTTGCATAAAATAATTGTTACATTCACTTTGCTAATACATTAGTATTTTGCTGTTATTAAAATTGACAAAAGAAGTCTTTTTTTTTTCCTTTGAAAAGGTTACATGAAAGTTCCTTCAAATTATTTTAGGGGGGCTAACAACTTTTTTTTAAACAAAAAGGCCACTCCACTTGCAATCCGACCTAGTTAGGTTAGCCCTGATCACAAACGGCATCATTTCCTTCCAACTCAGCTAAGCTGGCCTCAAAAAGAATGGAGAGTACAACTGAATTTGTTCATCGAAAGAAAAATGAATTTACAAAGTACGCATGCGTTGGATCATACCCCCTAAAACATCATAATCTAACAAGCTCCTAATACCATTTGGGGGTGTTCCAAAATATGTTCACCTAAATCAAAATTTATACTAAAATTAGAAAGCCAATCTTCTCTATTTTTTTTCACTTGATTACCGTCTATTTTTTTTTTGCCAAGAGTTACCTTCTCTATAAATATGAAGAATTTTAACCTCCCATTGCTGAGACAATAGGCTTTTGATAGCACGAACCAATTGCCATACCGTCTCATTGATGATAACATCGTCATCAATCAACTCCCGTTCTTCTGATAGAAAAAAATATTATAAAGGTATTTTTTTTCAAGCAAACAATAAAGTTGTAAACAGTGTAAAAGAATTAATTAAGCAAAACAGACTTATTGTTCAATACTCATGTCATGTCAGCTTGGTGAAGTGAAACTTTAAAACCAAACCATAATTTGCAAAACCCTAGCTTAGCTAATAAAGGGCAACCGAAAAGAAAGTTATTCCTTTAACTTTAATTTTTTTTCGCTCCCTTTTAATCTATGCCTTCTTTACAACCTTATTTTTAAAGCTTCAACTAATCTTAACAACAAGGAAGGTAAACTATTTAATTTTTCTTTTTAAATTATTATTATTATTATTATTATTATTAACGGGCGTGTATATATTTGCACTCACATCCACCTTGCTTCTTTTATACATTTTTGCCTCCTAATTAAAAAAAATTGATAGAATATTGCACTCACAGAAAAGCTGAGAATCGGCCATGAATACATATAAAAGGTTCAACACAAAATTAAAAGATGCAATAGCTAGGTGGAATTAAAAGGACTTTTCTGGTGTGATGTACAATATTATCCTTTGGAAAATAAAGAAATTCAAGTATTTTTTTAATAAAATTTGGAGGAGTCGTCAGTTTTGTTATGAAATGATAGTGGGTAAGGAATAGTATTATCGTACAATTCAAACTTTACGACCATATATTTCTCTCCTGAAAGTTGGAACCGTAGCTTACTAAAAATTTCTAACTATTCAGCTTCGGGTGTGAATGTGATGTCAACATATTGTTCACATTTTTGTGAAACAACCATTCTTGTGAAACTCTTATTCCCAGAATCATAGGGGTTTCTACAGTGATAGAATGCTAGTCATAACAATTGTTTAAGTTTGGTTCTTTTTACCGGGAAAAAGGCTGAGCACCTTAGTTGTCATGACTCATTCTCGGGACTATGACCGGCGTATGGGGCGGACCGTCTATAGAAGCTCAGCCCATCCCACACAAGCCTTCCAGAGATTCAGAAATTTTACTCATCATTTAATTTCCAAAACATTTATAGGAAAAATATTTTATAGATTAAAATAGTTTATATATAACTCAATATATAAAAATATAAATCAAACGTATATAAACCATATATTCTGGTAAATACAAATACAATAAATATATCAGATTATACATACAAGCTAACACTTCACAGTAATCTGGTACGAAGCTCTACATAATAAAGAAGTTCGAACAATAGGCATCACTAACCAAAATGCCTCCTCACAAGTGTCCAAGATGTGGAATAAACGCCGAAGTCAAAATCTGTGCACTTGGAAGATATAATCATCCACAACAGAAAATAAAACAGGGGTGAATCCCAGTGAGAAATAACACTCTAGAGCGCCTCATACGTGCCTCACAGAGTCTGTTTTGAAAACAGTTCGCAAATACCACAAGCAGTATTCATAATATATGTAAATATACACGCTCTATAATAATAGCCATTCGAAAATTTATTTCGAAACCATTTGCAATCACAACAAACAACATGCACTAAAGCGTATTAAAATCATTTAAGATTTTAAATCATTTATTTTCATGTAAAAACATATACAGACAATAAGGGACTAAACAAATGTGATATGGACTCTGCCAACTATCATGAATCTATGGATCAACCATAGCGATGGGGACTCGCCTCCACCATAACAGATCATGTGCCTGATCGGTGGCTGATCTCGCTGGCAAGCACATGAAGCTGTACATATAACGCGTCATAAATATCACAATGCGGTACTGTGGCAAATACCCAAATGCATGATATGAAATGCAAATGCAACTCTCAAAGTCGCCTAAACAAATGAAAGTGAATCCATCACTTTCCAAGCCAAAGATCATGCTCCATTCGATCCCCAACGGAACCAAGCATACTCCTTAACTTAACTCAATCTCTTGAACATGGATTCGTCCTCCAAATCTACAAACAAAGTCAAATCTTTCTAGATCTTAACTATGAATCTCGGACTTCTAAGACCCATGCCAAATAACTGGTCAAATCTCTTAACCTAGCTCAAATCTGTGAAGTTCTAACTCATATATGTCAGGATACATCAGAAACAACACCAGATTTGAAAAGAAATTCAGTAAAACTCGTAACCCTAGTTGTAGAGAAACCCATTTGGTTCAAATACCAAATCCCATGAAACCGATGCTTGATCTTCAAGCTAATGGTCTCAAATAACCATAATCTAACTCTCATTAACTCGTATTCCATCAGAAATGGAAAGATCTGAACCAAATCCCAAGTTCGGTCGAAACCCTAGAATGCCCAAAATGCAATGCAATCAAAGGAAAAAAAAAAAGATATAAATGGATGATTCTTAAATCAAGAACTGTTTTAGAAGAAAGGATAAACAAATAAAATAATATAGAAGAAAATGAGAAAGTGAACTGATGGTTGAGTGGGGTTTTGAGTGAAGGAATGTTAGGTAGGGGTATTTATAGACTCACGGACTGACATGTTGCGTTTCACGCACAGTCGCCCAGAAAAACACATCTACGTGCACAATAGAGGTTCTGTGTACGTAGCACCGTCCTCTACGTGGATAGCATCTCACACAATATACGTAGACGACAAATTTGAAGCCCCTCATTCAGATCTACAATCTACGTGCGTTCCATCCCCTGCTGTGTGAGTAGAAGGCCTCAGCGTGTTCACGAGTCACACCTAAAGGATGAACAACGTGCACAATAACCCATACAACACACACAATCCAAGCAAAGTTATCGGCCGACTCATCCATGTCTACATGCATAGTACTCAGTACTGTGCACATAGATGACCTCCTGTGTACGTTGCACTTAACACACATTCACAGTCAAATTTCAGGCATCTACTACATGCACAGTACCATGTACTAAGCACATAGATGACCTCCAACGTGCAAAACACACTCAGCACAATCCTCAAACTCAAAGGTCAACATCTCAACTCGAAATCACTTCGGAATACTACTAGATTCAAGCTAAAATAAGCGGGATATTACATTAGTCTTCTTGGTCCTGTCCACCACACAATTTACATCCATGTATTGCTTGATCTTATTTGTAGTGTTGTATTGAGAAGTCTAAATTAGACTCATGAGTGTAAACGCCCTGTTTACAAGTTTTTTTTCACTAATACGAATTCGATTTGGACATTATCCATATGAACAACAAAACATTTGCTACTAAATTTTTAAAACTTCTCCATAATTAGGGTTCGAACTCAAAATCTCTAGTCTTATAAGTAAATTTTAACGACTCAACATTTTTTTCCTTCATTAAATTTAATTTGATGCTTCAACAACCTACATATTGTGCAGGAAGTGATTGATGACAGAACAACACATAGCTGGTCCCATTATAGGTATTATCATTTGGTAATTATGATGCTATAACATACGCACATGATACTTGCTCACAAATTGAGCCCTATTATGCCTTAATACGTATGATCCGAAGACCTAAAGTTTTGTTCTTATAGAATGAAACATTCTACTAAGGAACAATTTTTTCGTAGGAATCTCTGTACACAATTGGCTTCTTGTTTTTGTTGTCTTCTTTATTCTCTCTCTACACACTTCCCTCAATCATTTTAATTATTTGAACTATAAGTTCATCAAAATGTTTGGACCTTACTACTTGTTAACTTAAGATCTTTTGGTGAACTGCGGTTGTTAATTATTTCAAGCGGATCAGTCATAATAGTAACTAGTTAAATTGATTTTTAGTGAAATTCAAATGAATTCTATCTTTTGTTTCATTTTGTTTGTGCTTTTTTAGTTTTCTATCTGGTTTGATTTTATGTACTTATGTAAAGAAATTTTTAGATATTTTAACGACAAGTTAAAACAACGCCTTTTGCTTTCTATTTTTCAATTTTAACAAATAGAAATGTTCTCATAATTTTTTTATTTTTTATATAAAAAAATTGAAAACTACAGCCAAAATTTTTTTTATAGTAATTACTCATGGAATTTAAATTTAAAACCTGACCTACAAATCTTTACTTACTTCTTAACTGAATTACCTATCATAAATACTATTATGGATTGTTTAAATTCTTTCTCATCTTTCTACTTATCTTTTAAGAAGTAAGTTACTAAAAAAATGGTAGATAAGTAAGTTTCATGATTGGTATCCTGAAATTGAATCATTTGAACAAAACTACCCCTAACAAATTGTCGCTTTTTTTTTATCAAGAGAAACTTTTTCTAAGGACATATTTTGTTAAATATTGTCTCATATAAGGCGCACTGAAATTTTTTTATTATTTGAAAAGCTAACAAAATTGTGGTTAGGATTTGAGTTTTTTTAAAAAAAGATTGATAATTGGTTGCATGTGGTACATCAAGATCTATAGTAATGACATTTTCAAATAAAAAAAATCAATTAGTTCTGTAAAAAAGAAAAATAAAACTCGCGTGCATGGATGCTTTAAGCTAGCTAGTAGCTACTAATTGTGGCGAATAAAACTCTTTAAAGTTACAAAGTATATTGGAGCAAATTAATTAAATTCAAGTCTGGTTACTTGAATTTTTTTTTTCAAACTCCGGTCACCCATCCCCAATACCTCGAATCGAGGAGGCTATGCCTACAATCGGGTTTACTTACTATTGAGACAAGCCAAACAAAACTCTTGAGTTAACTTGTTAGATGTGTTCGTACTATTAATTGTCTAATTCTCTGAATTAACTGTCCATCTTTAAAAAGCAAAAAGAATTTGTTAAATTTTTTTGTTAATTCTAAAGTTTAAAATTTTATCTTTAAATAAAAGATTGAACTAATTAATCAATCATGAACAGACTATATAGCTAGTATTTGCTAAGAACTTTCAGAGAAGTTTCAGCACGTAAGGTTAGTAAAAGTATAGGATTCACAAAACGGAAGAGGGCAATCTTCTTTTTGTAAAGCAAAAAAAATGCAAGTCCAAGCTTTTGTATTCTAAATTTAAAGGCAATGATAAAGTTCATCATTACAAGAATAATGTTCCTTGAATGACATAAAAGGTTTAGAATTTCGGCATTATCTGATTGAAACATAACCTTTTTATGACCTAAAGCCTATTGCTTCACAAAAAGGGACGTTTAAAAATTAAAAGAAAACAATTAAATTGTATATTTAATTACTATCAATTTTATTTCTCAAGATCAAATTTGAAACATGATGTATTAAAAATTATAAATTACTTCATTTTCATTGTTGACCCTTGTTAATGTTTAGATTGATTTCTAGTGGATCTAGATAATTCAAATTTCCTTCGTGTATATATTTCTTTAATTTAGATTAGACTTTGTTAATACATTGATAACATTTACATGACAAAGTTAGGCAATTATTGCAGTTGTTTGTAGATATATCTTTTTTTTTGCATTACCTCATAAATATATCAAACTTAAAAAACACCCAAAAAAAGTCGTTCTTTCTTTTGTTTATTTCTTTTGTTGGTGAGTTCACAAAAGCAATATAAAGAATGTGACAAAGCCTAGGAATGTACATAAAGCCCTCCATATCTTCTTTGGTGAAAATAATAATTCTAAATATCTTATAATTAAGAATGTAAAAGTTAAAAAAACAAAAAAAAAATGGATACATTACAATTACCAAAGATCACTTCAAACTTTAAGATAGTTAAAGGGTCTCTCTTTTTCTCTCTTTTTTCTCTCTATCTCTAAAGACTACCAAGTCTACCTTTTCCCCTCTCTCTCTTTAAGCAGAGAGAATGAGAACATACAAAATCAATTAGGGATTTTCAGTATTTACTAGGAATATAAATAATTATCATGTTGATTTTGGATCTCTCTCTCTATCTATCTATCTCTATCTGATCACACTCACACAAATACACACAAAGATAGAGAGAGCAATTGATAGGTATAATGACATGCTTTTTTTCCACCCTTTTGTTGCTTTCTGTCTTTCTTGTCTCCTTGTCTTTCTTTAGCTTCTCTTTTTCACTTTCCTTTTTTCCTTTCTTTTCTTTTCTAACCTTTCTTTTTCTCTCTGATTTTCTCAACTGGCTGTTTGGGGTACCTGATTCTTCTTCCTTCCTCTTCACCAGCTTTCATCATCATCAGAGAGATGTTTTCTTTTCTTTTTTAGATATATAGATATATATAGTTCTACTACACACTGGATTTTTCAATGTGATCTTCCCAATGTGAACTCCAAATTGGGCTTCTTGGGGCTTGTCCCTGAAAGTGTATTTGATGAGCTTACATCTGATATTATTCTTTCATAGCTTGAGCACTTTGGATCCAATTCCTTCTATCAAAACCAAAAAGAAAAAAAAATAATTAAAAATAAACAAAAAAACCCAACAACCAAAACCCATTAAAGGAAAATAATTAAAAACATAACCAAAAACCCTAACAAGAAAACCCATTAAAGAAAAAAATAAACAAAAACCCTAAGAAGAAAAAAAATTAAAAGAAAACAAGAAAAGTGTGTGTGAGGGATGGGAATCAAAGGACATTTCTTTGACTCAGGGAGAATAATAGAATAATTATCAAGAAAAAAGAAAGATGAGATAGAGTACATTTTGAAAGCCTGTTAAAGTGTGTAC
>CAODLS011577062.1:0-13131 GCA_948243855.1 Flueggea neowawraea
CTCCAAAGATTGGTTATTATCCAACGTTGAGATATATAATATAGGTTGACCTTGAAGTTAAACTCCAAGAGATCGTTTGAGTGGATTGTTGTTCCTCTTCAAATGAGATAGATCAACAAAGTACTTGAATGTTTCAAAATGCAGAAATACATAACCCATAGATACCCCATGAATAAGAGCAAGCCTCTTAGTAAGTGCATGTGTCCATAAACCTATGTGAGAGGAAGAACGTGTAAGGAATGTTCTTCATACGAATGTCATGCGAATGTTTTTGTTATATAGAGTACATGTGCTGATTATAAGACCATGTCATGTAGTAAATGCCTAGGTGTGTACTATGCCTAGAATTTGCTATGCAGTTAATTTAGCTAACAAATATTAATCCAACACATAAGGAAGATGTTGGAAAGCAATGAATTAGATACTTGGATACTTTAGAGGCACTGCAAGACATTGTGTTATCGTAAGGGCTTATGATAAAATGACACAGTGGTTACTCCACATAATGATATGGACTATAGGGAAGTCCATATCTGGTTATATGTTCTTACTTGGCAGAAAAGTCACTCCACGTAATAGTGAGGAACACATATATAAATGTGTGGCAAAAGAAGCTGAGTTTATAGCTTCGTTAACTGCAGCGTAATGTGAAGGTTCGCTATATAGTGGAATTGTCCACTTAGCACTAACCACCTAAAAAATCTATGACAGTCTTTAAGTGACAATCAACCTTAATTGCTTAATGATCGAGATGATCTTTCATAAGTCTAAGCAAATTGAGATCAAATATCATATTATGAAAGACTTGGTTGCACAAAGACAAGTACAAGTGAACTTTGAGTACAAGTTTCACAAGGAGAAGTGAACTTGGAACGTAAGTCCATGCGAGATGTGATTGTAGATTTGTTCATAAAAGCCCATAAGGAATAAGTTCCTTAAGATCTGCATGGCACAAAAAATATGTAATCCCTCAAAACATGATCTTTAATAAGATCATCATGAGTAATACACAAGAACGAATGTTGAGAGTTAACATTTGTTATAATGTTAAGTGCGAAAGCATGTTGGATAGAAAAGTAACCCACTCAAATAGGTGTTTACCTTAGTGTTTTGGGAAAGAACTAAGATGAGGTTGGTTTTGAATGTAGAAAGAGAGCGCGTTCATAATCAAGAGGTCGTATTATATTTTACAATTGTGAGTTCATTGTAAAGGGCAAGAAAAAGTCGTATGAAAAGATATGTACACCATAGGATAAAATTCCGATATTGATCATCAAATGTTAAAATTGAGAGACTTTTAGCACATTTTGTCTTAAGTCAGAAGTAATCCTGTTAAGCGTGAATTAAGGTTAGATGGTAAAATGCATCGTAATCGAAGCTTTTGTGTGGTGTTGACAATGTTGTATAAACATGCACTCCTTCAAAGGAATGAAAGAACACCACATCACATGATCATACCATATGTGCTAAATATACAACCATAAAGATGAAAAAAATTGAAAAACGATCTCACTTTTTCTCGCGTGAGATCCTGCCGTGAACATATGGTTCTTGGTACTACCTACCCTTAGAACACTTAACACATTCAAAACGTGTAGTTGAGTTTGGTTACTTTAACTTGTCGTTAATGGTCACGATTGATTCAACCAAGCGTGACTAGCTGAGCAAGTAAACTTGGCTATATGGATTATCTGGTGTAAGAGGAGAAGTTCGTTTCTAGACGTATTTGCACTAATCTCATAAGTTTGCTAAGCTAGCTTTCATGTAACCTGTCACATGATGTGTAAACTTTGAGAAAAGCTTTCGTGAGATCGCGAAGTTCGAAAGCAGTAATTGTGTGGTTACGAACTAGAGGAGGGCATACGTTTCCAGCAGTCTGATCTACTATTGCATACACATTGGCAGAATGAAGTTGTTCTGCGAAGAGACGCCTTCTAGAAGGATTGCGTTAAGAGCTGTTATATAACCCTAACAGGTGTATAGCAAATATGCTCTTATCGTATGCTGGTTGCGCGGTCTATTTGTCTGTATAACGAGAGGATCGAGCATGGTTATGTAAGTGCTAACTATATTACATGAAGTGTTAAGGTTCCGTCATGTGCGAGTGGGAGATGTTGGAAAAAGTGGTCCGTCCATGATGGGTGAACCGAACCGGTCAGTCAAGGTATGAATCGAGATTGTGGAACGAGACTAATTGGTAAGTCCAATTGAGTTGGGCCTGAAATGGGTCCACAAGGCCCATAGTCCTCATAGGCCCAAAAGCCCATTAAGGGCTCCTATATATATGAAGAAAAGGATGAGGAGAATGTGGTGGAGAGAAGAGTGGAGAAAGTGAGAAGGAAAGAAAAGAAAGAAAAGAGAGGAGGAAAAGAAAAGAAAAAAAAAAAAGAGGATGGAGAAAAATGTTTCTCCCCTCCCTCATCCTTCCCTCCATCTTCCTTCCTTCATCTCATCGCACTGTGAATCGTCTATCGATGGTGTCGATCCGCGTGACATCTAGACTGCGAACGCGCCGAGCACTCCCGTCGACTATCCGACCGTAGTTTGCTAGCGAGACCAACATCGAAACCTGATCCTGCAACTGTTATTTGCTGCTATGCTTCTGTCGAAATCGAGGTAATTAACTTGAACCGCCTTTTATACTGTTTATTAGTTAAACCAGTACCTGATTCCTTCAATAATAAAATCTAATTAAGTCATCTAATACATAGACTGTTTAAAACAAAAAAAACCCATAATAAAAATAATAGTTTCAAAACATGGAATTTCGTGAAGTTGTGGAAGTTTCTCCTGCTTCAACTGAACAAGTTTTAGTCGATTTGATGCCACTGAACATAAGCGCTGCAAGAAAAAACCTATGTTAATATTGGATCACTTATTACAAAACGCTCCATTAATTTTAATGGCATACAATTCCAACCTTTCTCCATAAACAGATTTTTCAAGCAGCCTCATGATATTGTGCAAGATGCTTTTCATATGTAATTGATTAACTGTGAAGTTGTGAATTCTCATATGATTTCACTGAAAGGAAGGAAAAGAAACTCTAAAACTTATTCCAAATGACAAACTAATTGATCAAAGCATTCAATCACGACCGTTTTCCAGTTAAAATCACAAAGTGAACATTTAAATGACACATAATAAAATGATGATGATCTCATTCAAAGTACTATTAGGCCATTCCTATTGGTGATTTAATGGGGAGTCCAATAGACTCTCTCTCTATTGGATCATTAATGGGAAAAGATTATTGATTGAGACAGTTTAAACTATCTTGAACTATCTCATACTTCTTTTTCCCTTACATTTTGAAGAAAATAGAGAAAAAAAGAGAGTTTAATGAAAGTAAAGTCATATTGGTCTAAGGTAGAATCTGATAACCATTAGAGAGGAATGATTTAATGAGAAAATATTTAATAGAATGTCGATGTAGCAATGAATGAAACCAAAAATAGTCCAAACCATAATGCCCTTACTTGCAGAATCCTGGTCATCTCCTATCTGTTGTTGGGGAGTTTAGCCTAGTAGGTTTGCGGCATCTGCGCTACCAAGAAAAACATCAGTTTGTAATAAATGGAACTTCTTTCTCTAAACTAAGGTTCAAAGATGAGAAATATTTAAGGGAAAATGAATATGAATGATCAAAACCAAGTGTCGTAGCTCTTGCTGCAGCTAAAAATGCCACCAAAACCACAGAAGAAACACAAATATGAAAGTTATGATGAATACAAATGAATGTTAAGATTGTTCAAGCTCATTGATAATATCTGAAAGACTAGCAATCAAGCTATCCTGAGCACTTACTCAAATAGAAGTTAAACTAATAGCAAGCTTCATTGGCTCAGGATCATAAGCTATGTCCACTTAACTTGCTCCTCTCTATACAATTGATAAGACATGAGAAATAACTATATGAAAGAATTTCATATTTATACAATTAGACTCGAGGGAGAATGAGATTTGTTCATCAAATAAGACAGTAACAACAACATACAAAAACAGTGCACATTTATGGAATGTTAGCTAGAACAGAGAGCCTCGACACCACAATTCCAATAGAATGCACCACAAACAACTTGTCGCCATTTCGAAATTCATTACTCAAGACATCAATAACAGTATACTAACTATAACTTGTCCCTAGTCTTAAAGAGCAACAACGATCTCAAAAATTGGTGCGTCAACTTCAGTAAATAGCCATATAGACATGTCACTATATCAACACTGTTGATGTATTAGTGTACAATCAACACTCATTTACTATGTTGATAGTTGATAATGTTAAAACAAAAAAACTAAAGGTAAAAATGATGTCGTTGTTGTTGTGAGTTAAAGTTTTAGTGGGTATATTGCAAATTTACTTTGCTTAGCTGAAGGGCGTGAGAAGTGTTTATAATAGGAAACACTTGATGGATTTGGTAAGGTAGTAATTAATGAGAGTTTTCATTGTGTGCAAGTGAGCTAGGCTTTGAAGGGAATAGGGACCAAATACTCCTTCCTCCTTGTGCGCAAGGTCCTGCTTAGTTTATACACTAATTTATTTTTTGGCCTTATATTTAATAAATCCCACATGTTGAGCATGTTTGATTGGGTGTTAAAAAGGGAGAAAAGTGTTACTTTCTGGGAATTAGATAAACTTTATTTGTTTTGTTGAACAAATGAAGTTGAACTTTCCGAGAAGTCAAATATTTGACTTTCCTTTGACTTCGGAAAGTAATTTCTTGAGGAGGGTCAGGAAGTTCAACTTCCTTAGTAATTGACCAAGTATTTTACGAATATATCTTCAAAATACTATTTATTTATAATTTTTTATTTATTTTTAAAATTTTACAAATTATTTCAATAATAAATTTTGATAAATCATTTTATAAATAAATTTTTATAAAATGTTTTATAAATAAATTTCAATTTTATATAAGTTATAAAAAACATTTTTTTAATATTTTCAAAATATGTTTTATATGAAATATTTTCATTTAATTAAATAAATAAATTTTGTCAAATTTTAAAAATATTCTTTATTATAGAATTGTGTGAAAAATAACTGTAATTTTATTTTTCATAAGAAAAAATAAGTTATGTAATAAAAATAAATATTTTATTTATATTATTAATTTAAATTTAATAAAAATAAGGGTATTATTGATTTTTTTCAACTAACTTCCTAAAAAATATAGTTTTGAATCAAACACAATAAGTTACACTTTCCATAAATTTAACATACCAATCAAACATATTTATAAGTTATTTTCTGAAAAATAATTTCTTAAGAATTAATTTTTTAAAAAGTTGAACTAAGCGAGCCTATTATATTAAGTTAAATAGAATTGGACCAAATCTGTGTTGACTAAATTAAAATCACAATTTTTTTACTGTTTCTCCATCTGAACTGTTCGAGCCAACTATTTTGCAGCCACTTCCCCAGATTTCCTCCTTATTTTGTATAATTGTATAATTATGTGCATAAATTAGTTTTTTTTTTTTAACTTAACTAATACCACACGACCAAATTAACAATACATCAAAGACCTAATAGTTTTAAATTTGTAGCCAATCCACAATAGCCAAACAAGGCCAAAAGAAAGCGAGGGAAAAATAGAAAGTGGTCGTTTCTTTCAATGAAATCATTCATCAATGGAAAATCGGATCTGTATAATGAAGCAAAGCAAGTTAATGGACACTTTTTTGAAAAAAAATAAAAATTTATTAGTTAAATTTGAAGATAACTATGGGTCTAACCAACGAACAATAAAATGAATGAATTAGAATAAAAGAATTGAGTTATTAACCTTGATACCAGCGAAAATCAACAGAAATGAGATCGAGTTCATGTGTCGGTCTCATCAATAAACCACAGTTGTGTTAAGATGGAGTGTTTGACTAGTCTGCAAGTTAGATGCAACACCAGGATCCAAGCAAAATTCTTTGTCAGTAAGAGGAAGAGGAACAAACTTCTTATCTTTGTCATAGGGGTCATTGGCCTCCTCTCTCTCTCTTGATAGGATCTTGTGTGTGTTATCTAGTAAGTGAAATGATTAACCCTAATTAGGGTTTCGGTGATATCTTATTATACTTAAACTGTATGAGTTCTCCTATTCATTCATGAGATCCATTATTTTTAGCTTACTCAATTGGGTTTATCAATTAAAAATGCTCATAAACACAGATTTTAATTTACATCTTAACCGAATTAGGTTTAGTTTAATCCGTCATAGATGAACTATTTTTTCTAACAAAATTGTTTGCAGTACATTTTTCTAGTGAAGATTTTAATTTGGAGTGTCAGAAAAGCGATCCTGATTTGCTGGAAAAAAATAATAGTAATTACGCTACGATAGTGTCTTTGACCTAAAAAAAAAGAATAGATATATAATGATTCTTGACTGTGGAAGACGAAAGCGTGCTTTGAATTTTTATGCCCCAGTTTAATTTTCGTTGGACCCCAAAGGAAAATTGCTTACAATCATGGTTGTGGCTTATAATCCATGATTTTGATGGCACTGCTACAACTTGTCCTATCATTTCATTCATTCACGCATCTTTCCATTTCATAATCATCATATCAAGTTAAATTCTTTCACCAAACAAATCAGGCAGTGAAGACAAAGCAATCTACATATGATTCGGTGATGGAGTCATACTAATTTTTGGTGAGAACCTATCAATCGAATGAATGTAACAAGCTTGATCATTGTAGCTTTTATAGAATCAAAGTGACTAACATTAAACTTTTAAAATTAAACCACTAATTAATTGAATTAAGAACAAAAACTCATTATGTATAATATACTATATCTAATAAAATACAATATTATATATATTGTAATAAAATACTATGTAATATACCATATAGGATATTAAGTAGGCCGGAATGGAATGGGGGTCCGACCCCCATTTTCCTCCGTCATTTCGCCTTCAATTCTCAAAAGTGATGTAGACTGGGTTATATAACTTCTTTTTATGTAATTGGCAAAATATAAAGGTATATATCTAGTTTTTGAGCTGTGATTTTTGCCTCAGCGGTAAAGCAGGCTCCCTTGCACTTTGGGTCTCAAGATCGAGCTTATGAAGTAATAGATATCGCTGATATAGAATGTCTCATTAGAGGCTCTACTAGGGGCAGTTTTTGAGTGCATATTATTGTTATTTTCTATTAAATTGTCTATTCCATTTCTGTATAATATAAAAAAAGTGCTATTAATTAATTTAATTAGCATGTCGTGTCACATTTTAGCTTGCACCGAATTATTCATTGATTCAATGTTTCTATGTCCTAACCTAGTTATCCCAACAAAACAAAAGAGTGGAAAAAAGGAGATAACGACACAGACATTAAAATCAAGAAGAGTCGCATTCTGTGAATGAATATATACTTCAAACTTATTAATGTTAAAATAAGACTCTTTTGAAATAGAATATATTATTAAGTAATTAAAACTTTGGCAAAAAATACCGTATAATTAACAAATTGTTTTATGCTTGTACTTATATATAGATAAAAATGAAAATAGAAGACCCAAGTGAGGGAAAAAAAGATTATAATTTTTTTTAAAAAAGTTGAGCACCAATTAAATTGCATTCCTATCCAAATAAATGCACCCAAAAGGCTAATCAATTCGATGATCTTACTTTATTTCTTTTTACATGTAATTTGTATGTTCTCGTGAAAAGTGGCCCTCTCTGTGATCCTCACAAATAGGTTGATCTAAAATAAAACATTAAACGATTTTCAAATAAGCTAAAGAGTAAGTGTTCTCAATTCAACGGGCGGTTGTTGAGCCCAATCTTTATTTGAAATGCATAAAAAAAATCATGTTTATTGTTTTTGGAATTGTCTCTCAATATCATCCTCTTTAATTTAAAGAATTAAAGTGTTGGCATCACGAGCCATTTCCATAATCTAATCTTCCCATCACTAGTTTATTGATTTTATTTTCCCATCGCAAACACTCTCTCAAAAGAACAAAATAGAGACACCCACACACAAAACATGACCCACCATGCCAACAAAAGCATTGATCTTTCCTAAATAAATTAGAGACGCAGACACACTTTATACACTTTTTTCTAGCCAATTTAAACCTCAAGCCTCTCTTTCCTCCTTCGTCTTCTTCTTGAACAACCTCAACTCATTGCTAGACTTTCTAACAAAGCCAATCTAGGATTGATATATATTTCTTCAATATTCTTTTTTTATATAATTTTTAATTCCTTAATTTGGAAGCTATTAAAAAAATAATAAAAACTTAGCCAGGGTTTAGTTGTGGAAAAAATAGTTTTTATTTTCTATAATCAATTGTTATTGTGGTTGAATTTTCCCTAAAATAAAAATTGAAAAATTAAGAATATTGTTTGGTCCGTCTTTAAAATATTAAGAAATAAAAAAATGAAAATTGATTTTTCTGATTCAGAAAACAAATTTAATTTTTTATGATTGTTTTTATATTCTCCATAAAAAAAGAGATAATTGTTCTATAATGACCAATTGTTAATTAATTCTTCTATTTGATCACAAATTAATTTTTGTTTTGACTAAATTTCAAAATCAAAACTCAAGATGGGTTCGTCAGTTTGGCAATGATATCGTTTCTGACACATAAATCTCTACATTAGAGTACGTTCTTGTAGACTATTGTCTATAGTAACAAATATGATTTGATGAACATATCTTCAAGTTCATGAGCTTAATCAAGAAAGATTCGCACCAATACATACAACCATTAGGACAGTTCATAGCGTTCGATGCACATGTTAATACAGCAAGACCATGCTATAAAATGGAAACATATACTTTAATTTATAATTGTTAGTTCAATCATAATTATGCCACCAATCATCCATTCCCTTGCTGCCAGCTTGGCAAGCTCTATAATCCTTTTTGGAAGAAAAATAGTGTTCTCGCAACCATCTATTTATTTAAGCTTATCTTGTTTAATTACTTGTTATAATATTGGCGAATATGGACTTTTTTTGTCGCGACCTAGCATAAATACGCAATCGTTCTTAAGTAACATCAAATAATTAATAGACTTTCAACCATTAAATTCAAAAGTTAAAGTTTGGGTTACTTAAATAGCCAAGTCTTTGTACTTATAAATATTTCCATCTCTATACACTTATCCGATATAGGAACACAGAACTGCTGTACAACAGGTTACTTGACCTACTAGCTTTAGCTGCCTGCTTTGGTGGGACGTTACAATTTTCACCCCCATAGATTTGTGATATCTTCATCGTTAGGACTTCCAATCATAATGCCCAAAATCTCTCTCGTGTTTTGTCGATGTAGGATTCGCCTATACTCAGCCTATTAATGTTTAACTCCTGAGGTTTGCCTCAACTTCGCCATGAGTTTAGGTTTGCTCCATCAACGTTCAAATTTGCACGCGGAGTGACTCTTATACAATAATTATCGTGACCTAGCATAAGTACGCAATTGTCCTTAAATAACATTTAACATATAATGGGTTTCCAATCACTAAGTCCAAAAATTTAAGTTTGGATTACTTAAATAGTCAAGTTCTTATACTTATAAATCTTTTCATCCCTATATACTTATTCAATGTGGGAACAAAGAGCCGCTGCAAAGTAGATTGTTTGACCTGTTAGCTTCAGCTACCTGCTTTTGTAGGATGTTACTTTTTTAATCTACTTCGAATCCAAAAGGTCGACTATGAGTCCATAGGGTAGGAATTGGTTATACTTTGGTTTAATTAAACAAAATAATAGTTGCACACATATGTTGGTGATTGTTTGCGGTAAATTGAGTGGTATTGTAAAAGTAAACTTAATAGATTGAGATTTCGTAATATAAAGTTGAACTAATTTTGTCATGTGTCTAATAAAAACCTTTGTAAATTGAAAGAAATTCTTCAATTTTCGAGGTGAAATTATGCACAAATTTTTCATTTGCATTTTTTCTTAGAAGGTTTGGGAATTGGGAGGCTATGACTTGTATAGGAAAAGAGCACATTTTGTACTACTTTCCTTTATTTATTTATTTTTCATCAAATTATGTATTACTAATGTATTTGTAACTCAAGAGTATTAGAAACGTCCTTATTAGAAAAAATTTGGTTCGCCAATGACAGTTTGATTAGTTTGAGTTTAGTTCGATCAAGACTTTATTGTTTTGTTTATAAGTCTAACTCAATTAGATCAAGTCCTACTTGAATGAGTGATAAATATCGACTCTATATATATTGTACAAAACTCATTTAGCACTATTGTAAAAGGATGCATCTAAACCCTAATTAGAGTTGGAGCCTCCTGATTATACACCATATCGAAACACATCTTCTCAAAGTAAGGGCATTGGCCTCCATAGCCAAGGAGAAAGAAATCGTTCTTCCTTCACCAGTTGTGATTCCTGCATTTATGTGGATCTTTATGTGGCATATAGAAGACGAAATTAGCTCATGTCATTTCCGTCGTTAATCAACGAAAGTGATTTGCATGCGGAACTAACATACAAGTAGATCTGCTTCTATTTTTGCTTATTTTTTTGTTGCGCAAATCGAGGTTTCTAATTCAAATCACTTATTAATTTTCGATTCATTCGGTTATTAGTTTATTGACCATTAGTCTTCTATATTAAAAATCAAGAAGTTCAATTCTGAATGGAGCAAATAAAATAATTTATTAAAAAATATGTATTACTTTTTTTATTATTGAATATCCTTTATACGACAAAATTTTGTCCACGCTGAATCCAGAGACGCTAAACTTGCAGGACCATATACATGATCGACTAAACTGATGTGTGTGTCCATTTCTGCCTATTCTTCAGAGGCATCGCTAATTATAGAAGATCGATAATGAACATATGTTTTCAGATTTTTTGTCCTTCGAGTCAAAAAAGTTCCGGGAACATGACATGAAATCGAACAACTTAGAACATGAAGCAACAGTAACACTTGATGTCCAGTTCGTGATTCATCAAACACTTCACTATAACACAGTGGAAAAAAATAGCCAAACTGGACAACACGAATGGAAAACTGGTCAAATCCATCCAGTCAACAACAAAAAGGACTTACGTGTCAGTAACTCTGTGGTTGATGTGCAAACATAGTTTCTCTTATTGCCATGTGTCCACGTTTATGGCACGAGTTGAGCGTGATGTGCTGTGGCAACAAGATTCGACGGCCAGGGCCGGGCAGCCATGGGACAAGCTTAGGTCTCTTCATCCATTGAACTTTCATCGATGATCAAATTCACGATGGTAACGTTGAGTGTGTATGATTTGAGCCAATTTTGTACTTTAGTGAGTAATACGGGTGTCCCATTTTGAATGTGTATATTCATAATTATCATCCTTCAGCCTATAGTATACCTCAAGAGAGTAATAATTATTTTGGATTCGTGTGATGGTATTATTTAAATAAGAACTTAAACTTCACATTTTAATAGATTGAAATCTCATACTTGATTTACAAAGTGTGAAGCTATCACTAATTCTTTTTATATATATATATATATATAGAAAAATGCAAGTATATTAATAATTGTTGTATTTTCTAATTATAGTACATTTTGTATGTTTTGATACAAATTTTTTTTTTTATGTATTTTTTGACTATCAAATGTCTTACTTGATTATAAACTAACACTACTTTAACTTGACAATTATTAATGTAATCTTAAATCAACCCTCTCATTTTCCTCCAAAATTTCTTAGACTTGAAAATAACGGACGGTGTTAATCGCGTCGAAATTACAAAACCAACTTATGTATTATGTAAAAAATAGTTATGGAAATCTAATAATTGAGTATAGCACATTGATCCTTCTAAAATTCTAGTTGGATCCTCCTCAAAATAGGACTATAATGGTTGGATTATGTTCTTTGAAATTTTTTTGACAAACTATCGGAGCATGTGCAAAAACCTAACGTCATAATATTAATGTCCAAGTTACCGTTTCAAACCTTTTCACTTGGCTACTATACCACCACACTCTCTCCATTATTGAGAGATGGACGGTGCCTTCATCAAACATCATCATGCTACATGTGTGGCCAACCTTATGCCAACTAGGAATACACCATACATCATATAATTTTCACTAAACATGCTCGGGGCATTCACGTCAATTCCCCCGAATAAACCCTAGTGACTACCAGAAAACGATTGGTCGGTCCAAAGATAGGTTATTAATTTCAATTAATTACGCTCAGTGTGCCCCACTGCCTCTCTATAAAACCTCCCCTCATCGATTTCTTCTTCACTCTCATCAACAAGCGATCAAACGGTCACAAGCAAAATCTAAGTTAAAGACAATTAATACTCTCTTGTGTTGATTCTTTTTTGAAGAGTAGAAATGGAGGGCAAAGAAGAAGATGTTAGACTTGGAGCCAACAAGTTCTCCGAGAGACAGCCAATTGGGACGGCGGCTCAGAGCCAAGATGACAAGGACTACAAAGAGCCACCACCGGCGCCACTGTTCGAGCCGGGTGAGCTCACTTCATGGTCCTTTTACAGGGCTGGTATTGCCGAGTTCATAGCCACTTTCTTGTTCTTGTACATCTCCGTCTTGACCGTCATGGGCGTCGTTAAGGACTCAACCAAGTGTACCACTGTTGGGATTCAAGGGATTGCTTGGGCCTTCGGTGGCATGATCTTCGCTCTTGTCTACTGCACCGCTGGCATTTCAGGTTTGTTCAAAAACGTCTTAGTTTATTGGTACTGATCAAGTAAAATACGAAAGTTCTAACAGTTTGTGATGTGATATGAATGTATAGGTGGTCACATCAACCCAGCAGTGACGTTCGGACTTTTCTTGGCGAGGAAATTGTCGTTGACGAGGGCACTGTTCTACATCATTATGCAGTGTCTTGGTGCTATTTGCGGTGCTGGAGTGGTCAAAGGGTTCCAAGGAGCCAGTACCTACAACAGGTTGGGTGGTGGCGCCAACAGTGTCAACTCTGGCTACACCAAAGGTGATGGTCTTGGTGCCGAGATTGTTGGTACCTTCGTTCTTGTCTACACCGTCTTCTCGGCCACCGATGCCAAGCGTAGTGCCAGAGACTCCCACGTCCCCGTAAGTTATATAATCTCTAACAAATAATATCGGAAATTGAATAAGGTTGGTAATTAATTTCCATACGACTCAATTTGTTTGTTATGG
>CAODLS011577574.1:0-12206 GCA_948243855.1 Flueggea neowawraea
GTTCACGGGCAGAGCACAAGTAATTCTACTATTCAGAGTAAAAAACAAGCATAACGGCGTTCAAAAGCTCACTTAGCCATCAAAAGGCACCCAAGATGTTCCCAAGCCCCCCTTATATAGTTAACAAGTAATACAAGTCAAAACCAATTAGGAAAACCCTAATTGAAACCCTAAATCCCGTCAGAATTTGTTACACGGTCAGTGAAGTAAAGACATGGACAAAGCTCCTCGAGACACGACCATTTCTTCTTATCCGTGTAGCCCCAAAAAACCCGACAAGCCAAGACACGGCCGTGGCCGAGACTGTGTCTGCCCAGTTCTTGTCTCTTTCGGCTCCAGTGCATCACACGGTCAATTCCACACCCGTGTAGCTCCCCGTGTCCTACAACTCTTTTTCCTTCACAAATCTGTCCTTATTTGGCTTGTATCACTTCCTATAAGGTTTTGGCTTTAATCTTGATCAAAAAATCCACTCCAATCTCAACACAAAGTGCTGCAAAAACCATTAGTGTCACCACGGTAACTGTATGATGTATGCTTTAAGGTGGAGTGATATTTGTCGCATTTTTTGGCGACGTTTTAAAAGCTCGTTGCTAAACTTATTCCGGGAAATAGTCCGCAGTCGTCCCTACATGAAAAGAAAACATAAACTACCGACCCGAACACAAGAAACTGTTAAACCAAAAAGGGAGCAAAGGAAAGGAGAGGAAAGGAAAGGAAAGGAAAGGAAAAGAAAAGGTAAAATCTATCTTACTACTTTTGAAGAAAGCAAGGTAATAAGGTCTCAAAATTCAAAGCAGAAGAAAAAGCTTACCCCTATCCATTATTTGATTCTCCATCCACCTCACCCAATTCTCTTCTATGCATACATTCTACGCTGTTCATAGCTAGATCTCCAGAAAAAAACTAACCTTTTCTTGCAACAACAACACGCCATGGAAGCCCTCTTATCCCAATTCACCTTACTATCAAGCCTAGCCCTTCAAGACAAGAACTTCGACCCATCGGAAATCGAGGACTTGATGAAACTTTTCGAGATAGAAGCCTACAATTCATGGGCAGCCATGGAACTTGAGCAAGAAAAAGAAGTGGAAGAAGCTGAACTGGATCTGCAACAGGCTGAGGCCGATCTCGATTCTGCCATGGAAAGCGCGATGGATGAGTTCAGGCGGTTCGAAGAGGGAATGGAGAGGATGGCGAGGGAAGAGCTCGAAAGCTTGGAAAGAACAGCTGAGATTGCGAGGACGATGGGGAAGTTAATGGAGAAAGCAGCGACTATTGCTTCCAAGAGGTATATTGAGGCTGCTCTTAATTCTGCTACTGCTTCCATGAAATCTGCTTGGAAGGGACTTAACTCCCACAAAGTTCATCCTTCTTAATTGACTCATCCTTTTTGTTACTGTTGTTAATTTCGTCATAATTAGAGGAGTCACTGCAACTTTGTGCTTCTTGGCCTTATTTGATTGTTGGATGTTAAATTGTGTATCGTGCTTGAAAGCAATTTGGTAAAGTAAATTTGTTGAGTGTTTGATGAATTTCAACTTTTATTCTCTTTTAAGATATAATAATTTTGGTAATGATCTAAGAGATTAGTAAAAATTGCTAAGATGAAATTGCAAATTGATGATTTTCATCTTCTATAATTTTCGTTCTTGATGGTTGATCAGCAAATTAGTTGTTTCCAACAATTTGGTGCTCTAAGCAGAGTCAAGCTCTTTCGCTCTGTTAAGGTCAGTTCATCAAACCGTCTCTGCTGCCAGATTACAAAAATATGGTTAAAAAGTGTGTTAAGGTAAAGGCGGTTTACTCAGAAAAGAGGTAATTGAGACAAAAGAAGAGAAGGATTTACTCCCTAAAGAGTCTGTTCAGGCAGTGTTCCCATCGGAAATTGAACTTTCCACCGTTTTGAAAGGTGATTTTAGTACTAATGGGCTAGTTTAACCATTTGAGGTCTCAGCTTAATTTAGACGTGTGTTATTCATTCATTAGATCTTGATGATCTTTAACTCCAAAGTAATCTATGATCTGGAGAGTTTTCCATGGTCAGAGATATTTTTCAGCCATTAAGGTCGTCAAAGACCAGAAATGACAGATGCTTGAAGTAGGGCTTTATATATCAATCAACCATCACAATTCAGAATGTATGTTCTTTTGTGTGATTTCTTGGGAGTCTCTTGCCAGCATTGATTGATACTGTTCAGTTCTTGCTCATCCACACAAACTCTTCATATAGTGTATTCGTGAGAATCTTTGTTCATAAAATTATTTTGAAGATGATATGAATATATCTTAAGAAAATTTTGAAAGGTAAATTAAGTTGTCTATTTTGATAGTTAACAGGTCATGAAAGTCCGGTCTCTTATGACAATCTGATCAAGATTAGGACCTTACCAAACAAAAAGATGAAACAATTGTAGATGATTTTGAAGAGAAAATTTGGAAAACACTGCAATTTCTGTTAAAGGGATTCCATTAATTTCAGAGGTTTGGCAAATGTCTCGGATCTGCTCAAACCATTCTCCAAGACTCAACTCAACCAGTTCAGCCATAGCTGCAAAACGTTCAACACCAAATCCTACGATCACACACTCTGAGATGACATTTTGTTCATAAATCAGAGCTATGGATCTACCAGTGTGCTGCTGAAAGATATAATCAAATTCTCAGAATTTGAATTAGTTAGATATTTTTAATTGCCGGATCATTTGATGTATGTGGGAAGTAATTGTCAAATTCTTTTTCATACAGTTGGGTTGTGTGGAAGCCATTTTGTTGACACATAAAACTGTTACGATTCAATGGAGGGCGATGAGGAGCTCCTCGCACAAACAGAGGTTAAAGTGGCCCCTCAAAGAGATGAACGGATGACAACACTCCCACCTGTCTATCAGTGCTGCTGGGGAGAGATCATTCAAATTCTTGAAAAGTTGGATCTTAATATGAATCTCAGCACAAAAATAATCGGATTAAAAATGAGTGATGAGAAAAGATAAAAGAGTATCGCAGGTCAGTGTACCTGTACAACATGGTTCATTCAAAAGCAATATAAAAGATAACATTCAACAACCAGCACTTCGGAGAGGTGCCAACAGAAATCTGAATCATCTTACATAGCTTTCAAACACAATTGCTGCATCTGGCGAGGCTCGTGGAAGGCACAATAATTTTTGTGTTATTTGAAGAAACATCGCTAAAGTCTCTGATCTATGCATCCTACTTTCAGCATGGATAATCAACTTCTGTAATACCTTTGCATTAGCAAGTAGATATTGCACCAATTCAACTAAAACTTCGTCCCAATCTGAACGAAATCCAGCGATAAACCTTCTGATCTCGACGCATTTCAAATTTTGAATCAAGAAGGGCTCTTTTCCATATCTCAAATCACACTCGAAATTGTTTGTAGGCTTGAACTGAAAATCAACACCACAAACCTAAATGCGTATGATAAAGAAATGTAGCTGTACAAAAGTTAAAATTGAGGGCGAATTACCCACTGGTCCCAAGGTTTAGTGTATTTTCCGATAGGGTCCCTCCTATTCTAGAATAAGCCGTTTTCGTCCCAGTCGGAGAATATACTAAACCTCTAGAATTGCCAGGTAACTTGCCCTAAAATTGTCATAAAAAGCAGTTAATAGTGACTTTAGCATAATGAATGATCTTTTTCTACGTAAAAACAGATATTAAACAAGACTTACCTCAAACCCATCCGAATCCATTACATTTATAGTTAATTGCTCCAAATAGGGGGAGCTGTATAACAATGCCAACAGCCCAGGGAGGTGACCTTTTGTCAATTCCATGTATATTTCTAAAATTTTGCGGGCTGATGGTAGAAATCTTGCTTGATCCATCTCCATTTCCGATAGAAACTGAACACATTAGACAAAGAAAAAAGAAGTCAATTTTCCACGTTGATATCTCCAATTACATGCTAATTGGATTAATCAGTACAACCTTAAAAAATTAACTATTTGCATTTATATTTTTTTTGAAACAATCTGTACATAAAACAATAGTTAAAAGTATAAATTTGTATTTACTTTTTGCACTTTAATACCATTAACAAATATCATATAGCAAAATCGAATTCATAAAGCATAAATAGCAAAGGTAACCAAACCTGAAGCCACCATTTCCCAATGATAAGCTTGTTAACATGACTTAGCTTTTGAAAGAAACACTGGAACATCTCTTCACGGAATCTGTCTGATTCAAAATCAATATTAGCTTCCACCAGCAATGAGACATCACCCAATGTTAGCATTGAACTCTCCATATATCCCACCATTGTAAGTGACAGAAGATTAGTACCTGAAATATTTATTTGCTGAACAACATGATTTTCACCCCTGCAACTATCTATAACTAATTCTTTCAAATTAGTACCAGTTGCATCAATTATACCAACACTATCATTAAACATGCAGCCACTCAAGTTTAAATACTTTATTAATGGACTCCCAAGTAAAATGGATCTAATCATCTCATTTTCCAGCCTGGTACATGTTAATGTCAGAACTTTCAAGGACGTCCAATAAAAGCCTTCAACCCTTCCATCAAAATCGATTGATTTTAAACTCATTTTTGTCACAGAACTATTAGTATACAGAAATTTAGGGAACCTGTAACTCCTTATAAATTTCAGACATAATTCTTCCACCTCATGATTTGCGGCAAAATGAAGCCATGAATCAACTTGATCTTTGAGTCCATAATCATAATAGAAGTCCACCAGGAACTTTTTTATCTTTGAGGAAGAGTATATAATCAGAATTTTCTCAATGGAAGCTGCGAACCGATAAACCTCTTTCGACTTGGAGGATTCACAATGGAATAAAAGGTTAGGAATTGACGTCCACAAGTACTGCCACCGCTTTGATAAAACACAAGTCCTGATGGCATCTTTGGTTGGCAAGAAAGCAAGAATATGTTGTATGACGGAGGTCGGTAAATCACTGATCCGGTCTTTTGAACGGCTTCTTGATCTTGACTTTTCAAGTGATCTATGAACTGTTGTGTTTTCCATGATCAGATGTTCGCTATACGTTATTGTCAAAACTGGAAAGCACAAAAAAAGACAGGAATTACGAAGATAGAAGCAGGCTATATACAGTGGCATAGAAACTACAATTTTTTTTCCCACAATAAGATTTTCTAAACCCTACACCCTGTTCCACTTAGCTAACATTATACAAATGAATCAAGAAATCCCAATATATATTGAAACCTAAACATTAATTAGGTAATACAAATATCATAATACAACAAAAATAACCCTGAAAACAAAAAAAAAGAAACTCAGCATACAATCAGAATTTCTTTTCTAAAAAAACCTGGCGACGGACGGGATGGCGGCAACCGATGACGCCGCGAAGGATGTATCGGCGGACAGAGCAGTGGCCCTAGGTATCTCTCTCTCCCTCCCTCCCTCCCTCTCCTCTCTTTTCTCTTCTACTACTGGTACTATGGGAAAATCGTGGCTGACCTGTTTGAAATCGAGTTGCAGAGCGTTTCTTTTTCCAACCTGGTGTTAGAACGACATCGTTTTCCTGGTCTCTAAAAAAAAATAGGAAAAATGTACGTTCAATACTTGTGTGTTTGGTATAAAATAAAATGTCATTTTATTTGTAAAATAAAATAAAATAAATAAATAATTAAATTTATAAATGAAATGAATTATTTAATATAGTTAATACTCAAATTTTAATTTTATTATTTATAAATAAATTCTTTATTTAGTGTGACTTAAAAATTAGAATTATTTGTAAATTATGATTAAAATACCTTTGTATTTATAATATTAATCAAAATTATGACAACAATATTATAACAATAATTGTTTATTGATTATTTAAATAATTATAATATAGATTAAATATTTGTTTATTTAATATGAATTTAACATTAAATAATTAAATATTTTTTTAAAATATTTGTACATTATTTTAGAATTGAAAGAGAGGGAGAAGGGGAAAGCGAGGGAGGGAGAGAGGGGGGAAAGACTGGGAGAGAGGAAGAGGGAGAAAGGGAGAGAGAGAAAGAGAGAGAGAGGGAGAAAGAGGTAGAGAGACATGGATAAAATTGTCCAAAAGAAAATTGATATGAATTTCATTTACAAATAACATCTATTTAACTTAGATTTACAAATAAACAATTTTAACTTACTTCCAATTCTTTCATTTGTGATTCTTGGATTTGAGTTTTTTTAAAAGCAAATCAAACAACAAAATTTGGAATTGCAAATGAATTTCTTGAAATTTTAAGGAATTCATTTATACCAAACACTATGTACTTATTAATTGGAGTTAATTATGTCAAATGTCTCAAATGAAATACTGAATTTCATAAATAAGCAAACATAATTTCAATTTTATCCATTTGGAGACCACTCTTTCGAATGTGATAAATAGACTTTTAGGAACAACTAAAAACTTTTGGAGACATTTGGAAACATTTGAAGATTTTTTGAAACTTTTGGAGACTTTATAAATCTGACATTTTTTAGAGAAGTTTGGTGCGTATTTCTATTTCTCAAAAATTATTTTGACTATGCCTAAAAATTAATTTTAGTATTTCATTTAAGTGTAATAGTGTGATTTCCCTATTAGTTGTTCAAATATAAGTCCTCTATGCATTAACAGCGGGGTGTGCCGTCCTATAAAGTTTATTCATGTAAGAGGACCAAATGATACCAATTTCATTATTTGGGGATCGAAAGGACTTATCAATAAGAAAAGAGAAAAATTAATTCGCGTCTCTCGCCAAGTCGCGACTCTCTCAGTCTCTCTCTCGCCGAATTATCAAAGTAGAGATAGATATTCTTCAGCCAGTCATTTTCACAATGTATGTTCTTGTATGTGTGTGATCTCTTGGGAGAGTCTCTCGCCAGCATTGATTGATACTGTTCAGTTCTTGCTCATCCACAAACTCCTCATATGGTGTATTCACAAGGATCTTTCTTCATAAAAGCACTAAACTGAAATTTTCATGGCTTCTGATTTATGATACTTTACATGTTCTCTGAAGGCCTCCCCATACAAAGAGCCACCGTGAAGTAATTCCATTAATTTCAGAGGTTTGGCAAATGTTTGAGATCCACTCTTAGACGACATTTCAACATAAATCAGAGCTATGGATCTATCAGTGTGCTGCTGAAGAGAGATCATTCAAATTCTCGAAAAGTTGGATCTTAATATGAATTTCAGTACAGAAATAACCAGATTAAAAATGAGTAATGAGAAAAGATAGGAGTTTTGCAGGTCTTAGTGTATCTGTACAACATGGTTCATTCAGAAGCAATATAAAAGATAACATTCTGCAACCAACACTTCGGAGATGTACCAGCAGAAATCAGAAATCATCTTACATAGCTTTCAAAACACAACTGTCGCATCTGGCGAGGCTCGTGGATGGCACAATAATTTTTGTGTTATTTGAAGAAACATTGGTAAAACCTCTTATCTATGCGTCATTCTTTCAGCATGGATAATCAATTTCTGTAATACCTTTACATTAGCAAGCAGATACTGCACAAAATCAACTAAAACTTCGTCCCAATCTGAATGAAATCCAGCGATAAACCTTCTGACCACGTCGCATTTCAAATTTTGAACCAAGAAGGACTCTTTTCCTTATCTCAAATCATACTCGAAATTGTTTGTAGGCTTGAACTGAAAATGAACACCACAAATCTAAATGCGCATGATAAAAATTGTACCTGTACAAGAGTTAAAATTGAGGGAAAATTACCGACTGGTCCTAAGGTTTAGTGTATGCTCCGATTGGGTCCCTCCTATTCTAAAATAAGCCGTTTTCATCCCACTCGGAGCATATACTAAGCCGCTAAAATTGCTAGGTAACTTTCCCTAAAATTGTTATAAAAAGCAGTTAATAGAGACTTTAGCATAATGCACGATTTTTTCTATTTAAAAATAGATATTAAACAAGACTTACTCCAAAGTGTTTCGAATCTGTTACATTTATAGTTAATTGCTCCAAATAGGGTGAGCTGTATAACAATGCCAACAGTCCAGGGAGGTGACCTTTTGTCAATTCCATGTGCATTTCTAAAATTTGGCCTGTTGATGGTAGAAATCTTACTCCATCCATCTCCATTTTAGATAGAGACTGAACACATTAGAAAAAGAAAAAAAGAAGTCAATGTCCCACTCTTACTACTCTGATGGATCCAATTAAATGCTACTTGGATTAATCAGTACAACCTTAAAAAAGTAACTATTTACATTTATATTTTTTAAAACAAACTATATATAAAAAATAGTTAAAATATAAAATTGTATGTACTTTTTGCAGTTTAACAGCATTAACAAATATCATATGGGATAAAGGCCACTTTAGTACTTTATCTTTCATACATTTCATGAATAAGTCCTAATTCTTCAATAGTCAGAACGTTTAGTCCTAGGCGTTTTGTTTTTTTCCTAAACGAGTCCTCAAGTCTGATTTGTCACATAACGGATCTACGTAGCACTGTTAACACTGACGGAAGTGACATGTGTCTTACAACTTATTTACACGTCATGATTATGCTCCTAGCAATTTGAATAAATATTCATTTTTGGATTGTTATTTTATGTGACTCCTAGCAATTTGAGGCTATCCTATGATTATAAAGGACATTGTTCAGCTAATTTTTTGATCAAGTATGTTCAAAATTCATTGTTTTTTCGTTAACCCCTGTAAAAATTGCATGTTGAACTAATAAGGATAACAAAAATTCGGCGTATAAATTGCCGCTACGTCTAATTTTCTTTATTATATATTAAAATTTTGCCCTCGGACAAATTTTTTTTGACTTCGTCGTTGTGCATTACGCATCTTTTTTTAAGCATCTCTTCCATTACCAAGGCTTCTCTTCTACCATTAAGATTGTTCCATTATCTATATTTGTCATATTTTCTCTCTCTCTCTCTCTCTCTCTCTCTCTCTCTCTCTCTTTTCTGTTATTTGGATCATCCACCTTTATCCAAACGACCACTGGTGGGGACCCTTTTCTCTATCGACATTCTGTTCTGGTCGGATCCATTCTCTCCCTCGCCGCTGATCTTTTGGGCGTTCTAATTGCTGCCTTGGCTCTCTCAATGTGTAGACAATAGACCGACTCCTCGATCGGAACCGGGTCCAGGCGAACCCTAACGGGTTTTGCCCATTTGAGGGAAGGGTTGTGATTGGTTGCTGTTGAAATGATGAAAGCGCAAGCAAATATTCCTGATTTGAAATGTAGCCGCATAGCAAAAATGGGTTTCTTCGGCGGTGACTCTTGAGATACAGAATTGTATTACTGATTGAATATTATTGTGTTTTTCAAACTATCGAAAGGAAGTTCATGAAGAACACCATTGTTCTATGTTGTTTGAAATACTGTGGCTGCTGTTATTTGTTTACAAAATGGGAGGAAATTAAACAACAATGTGGTTGTTGTTTAATGATTCGTTTGATTTAATAGATTCTATGTTTGGTAGAATCCAAAACTATTGCTTCATTGCTAAGCTGAAGCAATGCTTAAAATTTGTTATCCTTGGTTTTCTGTCTTTGTTTCTATCAACGTCGAAATTATAAATTATTTCCAGATTTGGTTCATTTGTAGTGCTTGGTTCTTTCTCGCAATAATATGTCTGGTTTCACTCCTTTTGGCTCTTCTTTGTATTTTCGTGAGGTTAAAATTAAAATACCTCATTTGAGTTTTGTTCAACACCATGGAGTGTTATATTTGTCTTATAACATGTTGTCTGATTAGTTTTCTTTTAATAATAATTTTATGATATTTTATTTTATCATATTAAATTTTTGGTCAAATATTTAAATATTATAATTAATTTTGATTCCGTAGTACAAGTAAACTAACCATATAATTATGATAATCATATCTGATTCCATATTAAACCAAATAATTACGGCAAAAATAAATTTGATTCTGATTGTTGTCATTCTAATTCCCTAAATAATCGATTTCAATTCCAATTCTGATTCCAATGTAGAGCATTTCTTTTTCCAACCCCGTGTTAGAATCATGTCGTTTTCGTTAAAGAAAGAGGTGGGAAAATGTATGTCTAGTATTTTATCTTATTAATTGTTCAAATATAAGTCCTCTATGCATTAACAACGAGGTGTTAGGTCCTATAATGTTTAAAAGAAATAGGCAATTTGGTACCAAAACTAGTTGATCCTTGAAACAATTTTCAAATAGGAGAACCAAATGATACCAATTTTATAGTGTGGGGATCGACCAAAAATTATCTATAAGAAAGAGAAAAATTAATCCGCCTCCCTCTCTCTCTCGCTTGCCAATTTATCAGATCAACAAGTATTAGGGGTTTTCTTCCTCCAAAGCACAGTTAGGGAGAGAAATAAGATTACAGTTGATTAAGAAGTCGCTCTAGCTTGTTTGCTTCTATTTAACCTCTCTCTCTCTGTGGATTGTTTTCCTCCATCGATAAATTTGTAATCTTTTCTAATCTCTACATGTCTCTACTTTTGTTTTGTAACTCCGAAGGTTTAAACAGTTCAAAATGAAATCGAGAAGTCTCTCCTATATGGGTAGAAAGGCTTGATGTCTTATAGCTTGGTTGGTTGTCGAGAAAATTTGAGGGGAACAATAGGTACCCATGTTGAAATTCCTTGGCTAGACCTCGATTGAGCTCAGTTTAAGAGGGTTTAACTCATAGATATTGGATGTTTTACTATGCTTAATTATGAATTTACGGTTTCGTGGAGAAGAATAGTTTCTCCGTTGTTTTTGTTTCTGGATTATCGTGATGGAAGGTTCAAAGGCGAATTTTTCTTATTCTATTTTTGCTATGATTGGCCGGATATAATCTGTATTTGATTTTTCTATTTCGGGTTTCTTTTAGGTTTTTGATTTGGTTAAAGATAAACGGTTTATAAACGTTATTTATATTATGAGCGTTTTCATGTTGTAAGCAAATAGTTGACATGGGGTTTTAAGTTTCAAACTAGTACTTATTATTGATCAATACAACATCTTTAGTTTGGGATACAAAATTTCGATGCTTTATTGGCATTGGATGAAATTTTGTGAACTGTTGAATTTAGATGTTTTGGTCTTGCAGGTAAATGAGTTGGTGGTGAATCCGGATTTCTAGCAAAGTTTTAGCAATAAGAAATGCCTAGAGATTTGTCACGATCACAGTCACGTTCACTGTCGCCTATATATAGGCGAAGGCGATCCCCACCATCAGTGGGGCACCGATACAACAGGAAGAGCCGGAGAGATCGGAGCCGCAGCCGATCTTCATATTCATCCTACTCTCGTAGCAGGTGACCCTGTTAATGTTCTTGCTATTTATGTTTTATCTATTTCATTTTCAAGGAATTGTAAGAAAGATTGACGAGTTGCATACTGCCTTGTGGATATGAAAACAGATTGATCGAGTTGATCTGTACGCATCGTACCCTTCTCCCTTCATCTTTTGGTGTTTTCTTATCATTTATAGGCCTATGTGGTTATTTTCAGAGCGTTCCAGTTCTGAGAATGCCAAAGCCTTAGGCACAACGGTTAATGTGTAGACAGTGTGATGTGAGATTGTTGCTAACTTATGAGTGATACCAGTCAGATGTTGATGACCTTGTTATCAATGTTAATATAAGAATCACTCTCCGAGTTACTTTTTTAATCTCATTTTTAGAGATTGTTTACCTATAATACGTTTGTTAATACTTCTCACAATTTGTTGACAGCGTTCTGCAGAATATTGTTTAAACTGGATTCTTTCGTGAATAATGCTCCTTTCTTTTTTAATTTGTTTTCCTTTTCGCTAATCCTAAATTTCTCTGGTGTGCGGATGGTAATTTTCTTCAAAAGTACTCCAATGTTGATTTTAACTAAATGTACAACTACAATGTTGCTTGCATGGCTACCGGTCACCAATTTTTCAATGCACATCTGCTTCTGTGGAACTTGCTATTTTTTTGAAAGGTGGTGAGATGATAATAGAGTTTTGGAGTATTTAAATTTTTTGATGGAATCCCTCTATAAAAAACTAAGTAAATAAACAAAGATAAAACTTGGTTTCTTCACATCTAAGGGGTGGGATTTGGGAGTGACCAGGTGATGGGTGCTACTGGGTTTCCTTTCGTTGCTCGGTTGTGATTTTAGCTTCTTCATGTGATAAAAGATGGAGCAATGGTTATTCTAAACAATGTATGAGGTAACTTTATATGCT
>CAODLS011578021.1:0-11848 GCA_948243855.1 Flueggea neowawraea
ATAATCTATGCTTGTCAAATCTTTGTTTGTCGATATGTAGTTTCTGCCTTCGTAGGGTGCACTCGATTACCTTAGATAGGCAAGGGTGGATAATGGTTGTATCCATATTTTGGTTATGGTTAGACTTAACATGTCTATCAAAACGATTTTGGGCCTAAGGCATAGAAAGGGATTTAAATGCTGGGATATGAGATGTCAAAATCCCTAGAAATACAAGAGTTATATTTGATATAATTGAAAATGAATTTTCTACCTAAATAGCTAAGTTTAAGGACAGGCTCAGCTGACTTAACTTTGAGTAAAATATGGATCTTGTACCCAATATGTTTAAGACTTAAATTAACTTTAGAGATGTTAAGTTTTGTGGGAGTTTTAATAAGATCTCTTGTTAATCGTTTCATATTTTGTATGTAGATAAAATGGCAACAAACGACAACACATCAACTTTTATGTTGTGATTGATCCTTGAGAAAGAGAAATTGAGTGGGACTAACTTCCTTGATTAGTCACGAAACTTAAGAATTGTTCTTAAGCAAGAAAGGAAGGCTTACGTCCTAGACACAATGATTCCCCATTTACCCACATCGAATGCCCCTAGAGCACAAAAAGATGCTTCAAGAAGCATGTAAGTAACTCAACGGATGTCACATGTCTTATGCTTGCTACCATGGTTCCGGATTTGCAAAAGAAATTCGAAGCTATGGAGGCATTTGACATAATGAGGCACCTCAAGGAAATGTTCCAAGAGCAAGTCCGTCAAGAAAGTTTCTTGACGAACAAGGCATTGAATGAGTGTAAGATGACTTATGGTACTTCATTAAATGCACATGTCCTCAAGAGGAAAGGTTACATTGACCAACTTGAGAGACTTGGTACTCCATTCACCGAGCTTCTTGGTTTGTTGAAGAATGCCAAAAAGAGCATTTCTAAGACCAAATATGTGCTCATGGTATAAAAGGGGAAAGTCAATGGCAAGGTTAAGCCAAAGATTGTTGGTAAGGGCATAGGGAAACCGAAGCCCAATAAGCGTAAGGCCAAGATAACCAAGGCGAAAGAAGGAGTTTGCTTTCATTACGATGAATCGGGTCATTGGAAAAGGAATTGCAAACTATACTGGGAAGAGCTAAAAAGGAATAAAGCCAATGCTTCTTCTTCAGGTATCTTTTTTATAGAAATCAATATGTCTACTAATTCCTCATGGGTATTTGATACTGGATATGGAGCTCATATTTGCATTAATGTGTAGGGATTGAGAAATAGTAGATCATTGATGAAAAACTAAGTGGACCTACGAGTGGGCAATGGAGCAAGAGTTGTTGCATTAGCTGTAGAAACTTATTATTTAACTTTCTCTAGTGGCTTTGTTTTACAATTGTTGAATTGTTATTATGATCCTACTATGAGTAAGAACAATATTTATGTTTCTTGTTTACACAATGATGGTTTTTATTTTATTATTAAGAATAATAATCTTTCCATCTATCATGCAGACATGTTTTATAGTGCAATACAGAACCAATTTGCCAAGAATATCAAAATCCTACGATCTGATCATGACAGAGAATATTTAAGCCAAGAGTTTCACAATCATCTTAAGGAGTGTGTGATTGTTTCACAACTCACTCCTCCCGAAATGCCTCAATGGAATGGCGTGTCTGAAAGAAGAAATTGAACACTATTGGATATGGTTCGATCAATGATGAGTCAGACGGATCTTCCAATATCGTTTTGGGGCTATGTCTTAGAAACTACTGCTTTCATACTTAACCGAATTTCATCTAAAGTGCTGAGAAAGACACCATATGAGATATGGCATGGGAAAAAGCCCATAATGCCTTTTTCTAAAGATTTGGGAATGCGAAGCTCTTGTAAAACAATAATTTTCAGAAAAGTTAGCACCTAGGTCCAGAAAGTGTATATTTGTGCGGTATCCATGTAACACCCTTTTACCTTAAATCTCATTTAATTTACATTCATATAATTACATATAATCATGTACCATTGTGAAAATGTAGTAAGGTAACGCAGTTTTGTCATGTAAATATAAATATATACATCAGTATAAGTCACTTATATACAACCCAATTTCAAAATTTTATAATTACAAGTCAAAAGACTCAGCTAACTATACATATGTAAATGCTGATGAGGAGGAGGAGTGTAGAGCAAAAGACGGTCGACCTGTGACTCATACTACTATCAAAAAACTCTAGGCTCAAAACAAGCAAAAGGACTTATAACCAGTGACAACCTGGAAAAATATTTGCGCTTTATATGAGTTGCAACTCAATGAGTATAAACCATCATAGACCAAATCAAGCAAACATAAGCATGTCATAAAGCATATCATAGATAATTAATTAGATAAGCCATATGAACATATGCACGTGCCTCTATATTCCATTTTATATTTTGTGACCAAACAAGCAATGTACCACCTCGGGATTCCTATATGCCATTGTGTAATTGTCCGACCGGCACCATATGAAATTTGACCCAAAGGTCTCCAGTATGAATATGACCCGAAGGTCTCCAGTAGAAATATGACCCAAAGGTCTCCAGTATGAAATATGACCCGAAGGTCCCACTGTGTATATTTTGGAAATACAAAAGCATGATGGTCAGAATGCCTTTATTTAGTCCAATATAAATGCATCAGCATGTGAAATATTTGATAATAAATATCCATGTAAAATCATTACATTTCCATATAAATAGTATGCATTCTCAACATATACATATAACAAACCATATGAAGATTCTCAACATAGAACATATATTACGTAAATTCAACTAATCATCCAATATGTCAATGTAATCATATCAAGAGCACATATTTGAATACAAAGCATATAACATCCATTTGAATCTAATCTCTAATTTATACTCACCTCTTTAAGACAAATAGTATGTCCCATTACCCTGCTCGGGCTCCCTCTCAATGTTTCTCGATCCTATAATATATATTCGAGTTATGCTCATTCTAACTAATAAATATATGCAATGCATATGACGTTATGTCACTAATCTATTGTGAATGCATTTGATCATTTTAGATGAAAGGTAATTGATCCAATTTGTCTAAAGAAACATCATACTTAGCATAACTAAATTTATGTTTTATACCATTCTGGGCAGTTTATTTATTCTCCATGTTTGAAAGTCCAAACAGAACTATTTTTCCATGAAATGTAACATACATATACGATACATACAATAATCTATTTATACCAAATTTGAGCCCTTAATACATTGTAAAACGGTCGGGCCTATGTTTCAAAGTTACAGCTTTACAACAGAATCACTTCAGGTCGGCAGGCTATAGTATATTTCCCTTAACTCTGGTTATTCAAGTTAAATTACCATAAAAATTTTCATAACTATTCTTGACCCATATATAAACAACTTTCATGTTTTAACCATCAAATAATTATGCCTTTTAGACCACCAAAAAGAGGATACCAAACTGCACAGTGTTACTGAAAAACAGGGCACTCACAGAGCATCACTCAATGAAATCGCCATAACTCTTTATATACATTTCTAATAACCACAAGATTCTACAGAATCATATAAGACATAATGTGGAACAACGTTTATGTTTAAATCCTTGTCAAAATATGTCTCTAAGAACCTAAACAAAATCGAATAATCTCAGACAGAAATCAAAATCCTAAACAGACCCATCAAGCAAATCATCTAAATTGATGTTTAAATCATGTCCTAGTGCAATTCTCTGAAACAAAAACCCTAAAAACGTTCTTATATGATTAATATGATGATATGAAGCAAGAAAAATCACTTAATTTGGTGATTAGTAGCAAAGGATGCAAGAAATACAGATCTAATCAAGCTTTCAGCAATTTCTAGTATTCCTACGGAACTTTTCTCACCAAAACAGCCTTTCCTCTGTTCTTCCCTCTCTTTCCTTTCCTTTCCTTTCCTTTCTTCCATCTCTTATGGTTAAGCACGAAATGTTGCAGGTTTATGTGCATTTGTTTTGTTTTTGTCATGTTTTAATCCAAGCACGAGGTGTTGCGTGGTTATAAGATGATTGGAAGGTCCAATAGGAAGATTTTGCCTTCTTTTCAATTTGGTACTTATTCTATGACTTTGACACTTTATAGAACTGAAATTTATAAACTATTAAATACAAAATATTCATCGATAACTAGAACAAAGACGACAAGATCACTAAACGACACTTTTATCCTTACTTGCGTCTACTTTACCCTTGGTACTTATCTTTCCCACCGATACACCGTTTAGCATTTCTATAAATTTTCTATGGAATTTTAATTTAGTTTCAATAAATATAAATAAACGACGTCTTTTCAGATTCTTTTTCTTGTTATCTAAATATTTTATGCAATATCTGATGATGCTGATATAATGCATATGAATATGCTTTATGTCATTTATTCTTCTGAATATGTATTATGAGTCAAGGTTGTGACAATCCAAAGGAAACAAGGGGACGCTATTTTTATAATCGTTCCAAGAACAAAGTGTTTGTTGCTCGAAACAGTGTCTTTTTGGAAAAACAATTTATTTCCAAAAGGATAAGTGGAAGTAAAGTACTTCTGGACGAAATAAGAGAACAAAAAATAGTTGTTGATGATAGGAAAAAGATTCAAGAATTTTTACAAAATGTTGTGGAGCCTGAATCTTTAACACAAGGTCCAAGAAAGTTTTGTAGGATTCATCACGAGCCTGAGAGATATGGATTTCTCATAACTGATGATAAAAGAATTGTTCTTGTAGAACATAACGAAGCCATAAATTCAAAAATGCAATCTATGTATGATAACCAAGTTTGAAACTTGGTGGATCCACCTGATGGAGTCAAGATCATTGATTGTGAATGGATTTACAAGATAAAAGTCGATGGGATCTTCAAGGCAAGACTTTTTGCTAAAGGTTTTAAACAAACTTATGGTATTGACTATGATGAAATCTTTTCACCAGTCGTTATACTTAAATCTATTAGAATTCTTATTTCCATTGCAGCGTATTATGACTACGAGATATGACAAATGGATGTAAAAAATGCTTTCCTAAATGGAAACCTCCTTAAGGATGTGTACATGACACAACCTGAAGGTTTTGTTGATCCTAAGAATCCTGATGTCCCTTATGGTTGAAGCATGACTAGTAGATTCTAGTTCGATCCAGGTGAAAATCACTGGATTGCGGTCAAGAATATCTTTAAATACTTGAGAACAATCAAGGATGTTTTCTTGGTCTATGGAGGATCAGAAGGCAAACTAGTCTTGAATGGTTACACTGATGTTGGATTTCAGTCTGACCATGATGATTTCATATCGCAATCTGGTTATGAGTTTTTTCTAAATGGAGGTGCAGTTAGTTGGAGAAGCTCCAAGCAAGACACCATGGCCAATTCGATTACAGAGTTTGAGTACATAGCCGCGTCACATCAAATAACCAAACACATACTTAGACTTTTCTACCTTTTTCGAGAGATAGTCGAAAGGGAAGATGTCAAGATATGCAAAGTTGACACCAATGACAATGTAGCAGATCCTTTGACAAAGGCTTTCCTACAACCAAAACATGAAAGACACATTAGGTCTTTAAGTATTAGGTTCATTCCCGATTGGCACTAGAGCAAGTGGGAGATTGTTAGTTTTGGTGCTCTAGTCCAATCATATATGTAAATTGTCATTTGATTTACCATTTAATAAAGATGCATTTCATTTTATATCTTTGAAATATTATAATATGTTTTATGTTGAAAAAATATCCATGAATAGTTTATTCTTTCTTATGTAATCAAGTACGTGACTTGATAGTAAAACCCTAAGGTTAAAATAATACTATTCTAAATGTCCTAATCGATTATTATCATGGGAATGATAATGAATTAATATTAGTGGTTCCTAAGTGGATAATCACGTCTTACTGATTATGGATGTGAAGGAATCACTTAGAACATAAATACATGTTAGGGAACACGTATTGGACTCGCCCGCTATGAAAGCACTTCATGGATTAATGTCACAAGTAACTTTCATGCATTGTTGATTTTGAGTCCTCTGATTGAAACTTCTATTGAGTCTTACATGATGAATCACATGTTTTAACTTAGTCAAATGTTATCCATAGTATAGTAATTATAAAGGCTATGATTGGATATGTCATAAATCATATAGAGGATTGATAGTGAGAATGAAGAATTTGTTCCTCTTATGAAGAGTGATATCTTTAGGCCACTTGATGAGTGAGATTGATGGAATGTATGCATACTCAATGAAATGATAAAAGAGTTTATCAATATCATTTGTTATATCAATCTACTGGGATCAAGAAACACATTATGCAAAATAAGGTTGGCATTTATCTATGCCTTATGCTTAATCTAGATATAATGAGATAAAATGACTAAATATCAAACTGTGAAAGGTAAAATTGGATCTCTGACATCCACTCGATTTTGGGTTGCCATAATCTATTACTAGATACTGCTTATAGTCTTTTAGCCTGAGTTTTTGGACAAATGTTCATTGTCATTTTTGAGTGGGCCTATTGGGTCACACACTAAAGTTAGTTGGATCGGATCACAAATATTCTCGCTTTTGGCAATTGAATTATAATAATTAATTTGATTAATCATTAATAATTCGGGTTTAATGATTTAAGTCTTAAATATGATATAAGACCTAATCCATTAATATAATCGACTTTTAATATAAATCACTAATTATTAAGATTAAACATGTTTTGGGTTAATTATTATGTGTGACATAAATTTGGCCCATGTATTTTTAATCAAAGAGTGATTTATTTGATGATATTATATCATATAATTAAAACCCCAAAACATTAAAAAGCCTATGTAAAATTTGGCAAGCCTCCCATTTTGTAAGAGAAAATATGGCCACACTCCTATTTTTTTAGGAAAAATTCTGCACATTCCTATTTTGTAGGAACCTTAATTCTTGTGTGATATGAAGTTCTTATACTTGTAGGACAAGTAAGAAGAAACCTAGCAAACTTATACCAGGGTTTCACACAACTCTCTCTATATATATGTACATGCACAACGCCGAATTTTTGAATGCTTTTTGAGGGCAAGGCCGAATTTCCACATCAAAAGCGAGAAGAGAATTTGTGAGGCTAGAATAGAGATTCACGTGCTAGTACACAAAAATGATACAAGCAAGCTCGTTCATGTGGATACCATTGTGAGAGAGGCACAAAACTCTGATTTTGAGTGACACCTTTTTCACTAACATTTGTTGTTTCCATTAGCCCGCGTTTTTCAAGTACCTAGTCAATGATCAAATGGCGTTAGACATCGTTAGCATCCCTTGTTGAAGTTGTAGTACTTCTAGATTGGAAATGACATTCAATAGCGTGCCTGGAAGATCATAAACGTGCCTGAATCGATTCTTAACGTGCCTTGGTGGTCTTTAGCATGCCTTATCGATATCAAAGCTCTATCCTTGATTCTGATGCAATCTTGCATGAAGGAATATTCAAAATTTAAATTCTCGAAGAGCGTATAATGGATTTGTCAGTTTTTGAATGCCTTGTCGATTACGCGCGGTGTTCCTCCACAACGTGCATTGTTGAGTTGTCTTCAAAGATCATGCCTTTACTCATTAGCGGGTGTTCTTGACACCATTAATGTTCCTTCATCTTGGTATTTCGAATAAGTTTTGAAGACTCCTTCAATAGCAAGCATTCTTCAACATTAGCGAGCCTTAAAGAATCAGAGTAACATTCCAGTAGTGTCCAGAGATCATCTACGCATGTTGCCCCTTTAGTTAGGTGCTTAGATGAAATATTGACTTTCAATAGAGCGCGCTCTGGATTTATTATCACGCCTAGTTGCTTCCTCTAGAAAATTTGCTCTCACATACTCGCTCGTTTCTCAATGATCAGCATGCCTTAGTGTTGTGCATTGACATTCCAGAATGACAAAGTATTCACTAAGATGTGCTATTTCTTAATTAGTGTGCATTGTTGAAGTATAAAACGCGTTCATAAACCATTAGCGTGCCTAGATGCCATTTTGACTTGGGTTCAGCGTGGGTTGGAAATCAATAGCATGTGTTAGGGTTCAATAACGTGCATTGCTTTAACTTTTCAGTTGTTTTGTGAATCATCAAAACTTAGAAGGATTTTTCATGTTGTCCATGTAATGGCTCAACAATCTCCCCCTTTTTGATGATGACAAAACCACTGAAGAGTTTGCACTCCCCTTTAGTGTATGCACCTATTCTTAATCATTAAATCGAAACAAATTTGATCAAGGTTGTAAAACCTTGTCACTTAGTTAGACAACATAATTTCATAAACTCAAAAAACTCAAACTCTAATATATGAAAACAAAAGCTCTACTCCCTCTTTTGTCATTAATCAAAAAGATAAGCACTAGACTAACAAATGTGTAAAAATAAACATTCAATCAATCAAGAATTTATACACAAAAATTACAAATAAATGAAGATAAGAGCATATAAGAGCAATACAAAATGATGATGTGAATGGAAACTATGAGTGAATATGGATCTATGCAACTGAATTCCAGTTTTGAAAGTAGATGGAGAATGAGCTTCAATGGTTGGCTCATTGAGATTTAAGGCTTTTTTCTCAAATTCTTCAACATATGGGCTTGCTTCCAGAAGAATGATGGCCACTGGTTTCCCTGAAACCTTGTTCGTGACTTGCATCATTTCAAGACTAGATGATTGAGGTTCTGCTCATTCTACTTCTATAATAGAATTTTATGATTCAATCTGGATATTTTCAAGCATGGACTTAGCCAATGTTCCAATTTTTTCAGCGATTACGGATTGAACTTCAATGAACTCTACCTCTGTCACATGGGTTGCTGAAATAGTTTTCTTAGAATCATGCTCTTGTTCTTCTCTGACTGCTTTTTCCTGCTTGCCTAATCATTTCTAACACTTGTTCATTTCGTTGAGAGTCAGTTGGTACGTATTTCTGGTGAGTAGAGGGAAGATCCTCTTATTGAGTGTTGGAATGTTCTCTGGTTGAGCTGAGGTGGAACCCGAGGGAATTTGTTTCTGGGGGAACTAAGGAATTTCAACTTCATCTATGCTTTGCCCTGTCCTCAAACTCACAACATTCTTGAAAATTAGTTTCTAAAACTCTTCAATTCTTTGTAATCTTTCTTCGATTTGAGTCTTGAACTCTAGAAACTCATTTTTAGTAACAGTTAATGACTTTTCTTTGCTTCCTTTTCCAACTTCCAAAGGTTCTTCTTCACTTTGTATTGCAAGAACATGATCCAATTCTCTTCAAGACAATTTCTTCTGCTTTGGTCTATATTTTTCATCTCTTTTGTCCACAAATACATCAGTGATCTGAATGTATGGAAGATATACAAAGCCTCGATCCACTATGTTGAAAAATTTCATTTGTCTCAAATTTTATTTTCTAATCTTGTGAGATTCAACAACTTGTTCTTCCTTAAAACCACAAAAATTAACCTTGAAATATTCAAAGATCTTTGTGAGATGGCATGGATAAGGAATGCTATCCTTCCTCTGTTTATCCAAGTGACCAAATGATGACTTTTTGGAGCTCCTTACTTTCTCCATCATAACATTTAACACCATGATTGACAAATGAACATCTCTCCCTGTCATTACCAACTAAATGCAAATTTTGTCTTAGAAGGTGATTTGATTTTGGGAATGAGACAGTGGATTGATTATCTTGGTTAGTGCAAGATGCACCATTCTCTAATGGACCCCGAGATCGTTTTGATGCAATAGGTCAGATTTAACTTCAACAACACCACACTGCTCAATCAATAATTTTTTGATTTCCTCTTTATTCACATCCACCAGATTTCCTTCTTCATCAATGAATTCATTCTCCTTTTCTTTCCCTTTTTTTGAGATATAGCCATGAGCAGGTAACTTAAACAATTCATGCAAGAGTTGATCAGTGACTCTAACTTCAACTCCATTCACTCGACCTTTTATTCCTATTTCAAAATATATACCAAACTCATCATCGTCTTGATAAATACTTGCATTGGCATAGAATTCCCTAACTAATTATGGATACAAATTTCTTCATTTAGTACATAAATCTTTTATTCCATATCTCACAAAATCTTTGATTAAATCTAATTTTCCCTCTTTCAAGCTTCTAAAATTGAATACACGAAAGTCTGAAAACTGAGTCAGTTTGAGAACTTTGTACATTTTGGCGGCAGCCAAATCAATGAATCTATCGGAATCAAACTCCACTTCGGCTAGAATTATTCTTGGTTTATTTGAATGTGTGATAAACTTCTTGCCTTGTTCTCTTTTGGAAGTTCGTTTTGTTCTCTGTCTTTTTGTTCCTTTTGATGGTTTTGGTTTCTCAGAAGCAGGCACATCATGAACTTCTTTCGATCTCTTCTTGCTTTTCTTGGCCATTTGAGATGTGGTGATGTTGCAACAAACGAGCAAAGAGATAGAGACGTTGGGATTGAAACGGATTAGCGCGGAGACAGAGGGATTAACAGGTGTTGTTATGGTTTTGGGAGTTGAGAGATTTGTGAGTGATGGAGAGTGATAGAGTGATTTTTGAGATAGAGAGAGATTATGAAAAATAAGATGAAATGATAGACATGGCCCTTTTTGTCTATCAGATAAATGATGAAAAAGTAAGGCAGCGAGATTTTGAAAGAAAGGTGAAAATTTAGGCGGGATGTGAAGTTTAGAACTTGGTAATCATCTACATGTGTAGTAGGTGAATAACGCACGCTAATAACGATAATATATGAAGACTTACACGTATTATCCATCATCCACTGACATTTTTGAAGGTCGGTGTAAGTGGAAAAGTTGGACAGTAGCTATGGGAAATCATCTATGCCCGTTGTTCTTCAATAATGCACTCAAATGACACTTGCACCATCTATGTCCATTATTCATCAACTCCGCACCTAAATGCCAAAATCCATCATTGACAATGCACCTTAATGCTCTTTAACGTCAGTAATCATTCTTCAACTACATGCGTCAGTGACCATTTACGCACATTAATAACTAGCACCTGATACTTAAAAATTATCAATAAATCATTAACGTCTGCTGATCCTAAATAATGCAACTTATCGAGTTTCATTCCACTACGACATTTTCCCATCAACCATCTACGTGTGCTAATGACCAACAACGCAACTAGTCAAGTGACTATGGAACTCCAGCGACTACATTTGATCAAGTCCACACGCAGAGCCTTTTACTAAAACAATTCCAGAAAGCTTCAAACTGATCTACACACCTTGTTCATTGCATAACACACTTTGATGTCTGAAATTCCTCAACCAAACAGAACCTTATCTCTAATAACTTGTATAGATCATCCTTTAACACATCTTATTAGTTTGGAATTTATTCTTAAGTCATTTTCCATCCTTTTCTCGACTTCAGTTTGCATATGGATCACTTTGATGTATTTATGAATGCATGAATGAATGAACATGAGCACAAAATATGCACAATTAAAATTCATTCAAATCGCACATGCCAACACACCTTCGAATTGAAACAAAAGATTTTTAGTCAAGGGTTTTGTAAAAATATCAGCAAGTTGATTAGTAGTTGGAAAAAATTCTAATTCAATGTCACCCTTGAGAACATGATCTCTAATGAAATGATGTTTTATATCTATATGCTTAGTCCTAGAATGTTGAATTGGATTGTTGGAAATGTTAATAGCACTAGTGTTGTCACACTTAGTTGGAACTTTTGAAAATGCAATTCCAAAGTCCTAAAGTTATTGCTTGATCCACAAAATTTGTGCTATACGACTACCAGCTGTTACATATTCAGATTCAGCAATGGATAATACA
>CAODLS011578200.1:0-19706 GCA_948243855.1 Flueggea neowawraea
CTTCTGGATACTTTAGTCATAGTGAGGAAACTACTTACTTATGCCTGCAGCTTCGCCAAAGTGTGTTTCGTGCTCGTACCCTTTACGATCCTCTTTATAAACTACTTGATACAGTTAGTCTTGAATCCGTAGATGTCCTTACTCAATCGCAATTTGATTATGCTTATGACATGTTTTGCCATTTTGATTGTGTTGAAAATCCCTTTCCTTGCCCTGGCTCCCGCAGCTTCAGCGAAATGCATGAATGTTATTCGCAACTCAGGTGCCAATTGGATAAACGGCTAAGTAAATCTCGTTCTCGGGTTGGCTTAGTCCGTAGAGCGACTGCTGGTTCTGTTCTTTGTGTCATTGGAACTGCTCTTACTGTTGCCATATCGGCTGTGGCGAGTCATGCTCTTGTTGCAATTGTTGCCTGTCCCATTTGTGCTCTTTCATACCATCCTCGTAACATTAATAAGAAAGAGCTTGCCCATGTCAAACAGCTTGATGAAGCAGCAAAAGGTGCTTTTGCTTTGAATGGTCAATTAGAGACAATTGACAGGCTTGTTTCCAGCCTGCATATTGCTATTGATTGCGACAAGCATTTCATACAGCTTGGATTGGAGAGAGGCAGGGACCAATATTTCATTTCAGAGGCATTGAAGTGGTTTCAAAAAAATCGTTCGAGTTTTGCTGACAAGCTCATATCTCTTGAGAACAGTATACACCTGTGCTTTAGTTACGTCAATAAGGCTCGGTTGTCGCTGCATGATGAGATCAATTTGTATCACAGTTGCAGGTCATAACCTATATACTAGTTGCTTTCTAATACAGTTAAATCTTCATAGTAACCATGCTTTTAACATTTGGCACATGTACAGACAAATGTATACTTTGCCCCTATTTAAACTGTTATTGGTGGGGCTTGTATAGTTATGTAGTCAGTCACCTTGTTCACAGACCGGAGGTGATTTCACAACCTCCAGATCATTTGAGCTATAGATAATACCTGATTTATTGATTCAAATTGTTTTTTTTTTCTCTGCAACATTGTGTATGCCTGACGAGAGCTGATATGCCAACTGTATAGAAGTGGCTAGCACCAGTTTTCGGTAGAATATGAGTTAGCAGCTATGCAGAAGGGTGATTTTGCTTCATTTCCAGAGGAAACTACTGCTAACAAGAATATAAAAGGTACCTTAAAGCAGGTGTGCTTTTCAAGCTCTCATTGTACATGCATTGCAACTTGTAAGTATTTGCTTTCTTCAAATGGATACAGAGCAGGGATACTGTAATGCATCTCATGGCATGTTATCAAATGCTTCATTTTTGTTTCTTCACGGTCGTCTTCGCATAGTCATCAAGGAGAGTAGAAAGACCTGTTAATCTCCAAGCTATAGAGTTTATATTCATTGAGGCATTAAGGTCTATGGCTTATAGCCTGAAATTAATTGATGATGGCACTGCCTTTGGTGTTTACTTGGAATGCAAGGATTAAGATTACAAACAATTTCACTCATTTGAGCCACATTCACATCAAAAAGTAGCAGCAGAAAACAGTAGAAATCAAGTTGGGTTCTTATTTCCATTCTAAAGGAGATGTAAAGTAAAGCCACTGAATATGGTTTTGTTGCTACCCGTACGTCATACTTACTGTAAACGCGATTTCATTTCTTTTCTAGTCCTGTGTCGTGTTGTGGTATTTATTTATTTATTTATCTATTCATTTTGAAAACGACCAAAATCCCCTTGTATAACAACTGATTTAGTGTATAAGGCTCAAGAAAACTTCAAAGCATCAAGATTTTTTTTTGGTCAAATATTTAGATGCATAAGTTACAGATTAAGTTATAGGATTTAATGTCCATTTTCAAAGGTACTCTATACCGACTTGTGCAAATTAGTCAAGCTATGCATATATCTAGAGTGATTTGAACTCTGTTGAATTATTAACTAATTGGTTTCGAGAATTATCACTTACACATCAAACAACTACTCAAGTATTGAAGCCATGACTCGAATGTATTAGGCCATTTTCAACCTAAAACTCTATTTTTAACTCTAAAATTCTAAATATACAATTGCTATAATAAACTCATCTCCAACCCAAAACTTTATTTCCAACTTTAAAAAAGAATATTCTCGAAATATTCTTTCTAACTCTATTTTCAATCATTATTTTTCCATAAACTAAAAATAAACTTAGTTTTTTTTATCTTCTGGTAAACAAAATTAATTGTTAAAAATTATTTTTAATTATGAATTAATAATAATATATTTTGTTTAAATATAAAAAATAATCAATCGTCATATATTTGTAATTAAAAATTAATAATAAAAAAACAAATAAACATTATTTCGATTAACTTAAAAAAAGTACACACAACATAAGAACATTAAAAATATAGTTATACATAATTATTCAAAATTATGATTTCGAATATTGCTCCCACAAATGTTCGATCAATGCATTGCGAAGTGAAATGTGTGCCTCTCTGTCTTTGATTGTTTGTATTGTGCAATGAATTGTTCAAATCGAATGTCTTCTTCTTGTGCTAATTCAACTGTTGGAGTAGACACTTCCCTTGCATCAGAAATGGGTGTATAAAGATCTCGTTCATCCTCGATTATCATATTATGCATGAATTTTCAAATCTATTCTGCTACTTTTATTGTTGTTTAAATCAGTTTATTCTTTTTAATTTAGTTAGTATTATGTTATATTACGTCTTCTAATATTAATCTATTGTGTTTTTATTTTCTGGTATATGAACTTGTTTTAATTTTAATGATTTTATTTTTTTAATATAATTATATAAATCAATTAAATTATCACTTGATATTGTATTCACATATACAAATTAAATAATTAATTAGTTAAAAAAATTCAAACAAAATATATACAATAATATAAAATAGTTCAATACTTAATTAATAATTATATAATTGTGATTAATTGATATTAATTTAAAATAAATTGAATTTAATTGATATTAATTTTTTTGACATTAGATAAAACAAAAAAAATAAAAAAAAATTACAGTTTGCTCACGATTAGCGATCTACTGTAATAAATCTCTAAATTTGGCTGAGATTTAAAGTTAGATTGGAGCTCTTCCAATATTTTTTTTTTTGTGTTTTACAATCTCAATTGGAGATGGCTTTAGTGTTCAAGGCTTACATATTGAAATTTTTGGCTTGATTTGACTAGGTGGGGACCTAAGTTTCAAGAATATTCACGTGTAGATGGGGGAATGATTAATGAGAGATGAAATTTTATGGGTTGTGATGATCAAGTAGAATACCAAAAACATCTTATCATTAAAAAAGGGATCAAAAAGGTGAAGTTGGTTCTGCGGACAAGACGGGTTAAGTTGGTTCAAGTGCTTTGGACTTTGAAAAGTTACCTTAAATAGTGTACTCAACAAAGTAGCCTTTGTGGGTTTAAGTCGTGTCTTGTGGTTTCCATGATCACCTCTTAATCCACTCTTTCTTCTCTCCACTGAAATGAAGTCTGCTTCTTCTTTTTTTTTTACTGGAAAATAATCATGTATTAATTCAAATTAGGAGTTACATGATAAAGAACCAAAGTAAGAATTATACTAGATAAATTTAAAGAGTTAAAATATTATTTTATTTTTATTTATGTGTTAATATTTTTTAAAATTTATATATTATAGAGAGAAATAAATATTTTATTAATATAGTAGATAAATAGTATTTAAAAGTGAATAACGATGAATTAATTTTATTAAGGTATTATAACTCTGATTAGTAAAATATTGAAAAAATGATATAAATTATAGTAAAAATAAAATTGAGTTTAAAATTTTAAAATAAATAATAAAATAAAATATTATATTTTGAGAAATTAGTTAAAGAGTATAATTGCACTTGCTCTCAAACGGGCCACCCCAAACCCTATAATTCTGCAAATCAACAGCAGCACGAGATAGGCTGTGGGCAACCTGATTCGCCACTCTAAGAACAAAACTCAATTCAACATCACAAGATTCATTTAGCATAGCCCAGCAATCTGCTGCAATTAAATGAAAATAAGAACTTCCCATTTCCTTCTTCAAAATAGCTTGGACAGCCACCAAGGAATCTGATTCCACCTGTGCCCCTTCAATCTTCAATTCTTTAAACCAACTAAGCACCTCTATAATGCACAATATTTCCGCAATTTTTGGGTCCATGCAAAACTCAACTGATGAGGTAAGAACAGCCATAACATTCTCCAATGTATCCCGAATAACACATCCAAACCCAATCCTCCCAGAATCCGCAAAGCATGCTACATCCAGATTAGCTTTGAGTCTACCCCTAGCAGGAGGTCTCCAAACATCACCCCTCACACCAGCATCCCTCCTATCACGACCACCATTGCTATTACTTCCCACCTCCCTAGCTCTCCTCCAATCATCCAGCGTTTTCTTTGCCGCAACAACCACAGCCCCACTGGTCCTTGATCTAGCATTCCAAACGATGTCATTCCTATTTTTCCAAATTTCCTAGCATACCATACACACACAACAAAGATCCTCTAGCAACAACCTTTTTATCAACCTAGCAAACCAACTAAAAATGCAATCCATGCCAAACTCAAACCCGTACAAACCCAAACAATTCCAGATTTCTACAGCAAGCCTACAGTTAAGCAAGCAATGGGAAATTGATTCAGGTGCCATGCCACACACTTCACAATCTAGTGATACATTCACAGTTCTAGCTTTCAAACAAACATTTGTAGGGACAACCCCTCTGAATGCAAGCCACATAAAATTTTTTACTTTACCTGGAACATCCAACTTCCAAAATCTATTCGAAATCATGTAATCATCCCTCCCTATATTAGAAGTCGGCTTCAACACCCTGTTATAGGCAGACTTAACAGAGTACTCACCATTCGCCTCAAATGCCTATTAAATTTTGTCCTCCATCAGCCTCATAGTTAACGGGATACTCAAGATACACGTCTGGTCTCTATGGTTAAAAATATCTTCAAACAAATCCCTTCTCCAACTCTTTCGCTCAGAGTCTATAAGGTCAGCTACACATAATTCACTATAGATCCCCTCAAGCTTAGTAGAGATGAGAGGATTGGCCAAGTCATTCAACCATGGGTCCCGACTCATTGAGATTAATCTCCCGTTACCAACTCGCCACCTGCTGCCTTTCCTAACAAGCTCCCTAGCCTCCCAAATGCTTCTCCAAGAAAAACTTGGGTTATATCCAAGTTTAGAATTAAGAAAACAAGTACTTGGGAAATACCTTGCCTTGAGCACACGAGCAACAAGCACATCCCAACAAAGTTGCCATGCTTGCCTTCCCAACAAAGCCAGATTAAAATCACGTAACGAGCGAAACCCCATTCCACCCTCACACTTAGCTTCACACAATCGTTCCCACCGCATCCACTTGATGCCTTTTCCTTCATTTGAACCCTACCAAAACCCATTAAGAAGCCTCTCAATCTCGGTACAAAGCTCCTTTGGGAGTCTGAAAATGCTCGCTACATATAAAGGCATTGCCGTTCCCACAGACCTAATTAAACCTCCTTCCCAGCCTAGACAAAAAGGTACGATTCCATCCCTGGATTCTGGTCCAAACCCGGTCTCTAACATACTTGAATACCTCCTTCTTATTTCTCCCCACTTCTGCAGGTAACCCAGATATTTCTCAAATCTGTCAACAATCTTTACTCCCAAACAATCTGAGACCTCCCTTTTTCTGTCCACCCTCGTATTTGAGCTAAAATTGACCGTCCACTTGCTTGAATTAATCAATTGCCCCGATGCTCTTTCATATGTTTTAAGCACATCCTTCATAACCTGAGCCTCCTTCCGACATGCCTTGAAGAATAAGATACTATCATCTGCAAAGAAAAGATGAGACACCACCCGCGCTCTCCTGGCAACCTTGCAACTATGCATTAAACCCATCCGTTCCTTTCTCCTCAGAAGGGTTGACAATCCCTCCTCACATATAATAAACAAATAAGGCGAGAGAGGATCTATGCCCATTGGACGTCTTCCCTGAAGAACTCTCCCCGGTAACCTGCCCACTTTCGTTGATCGGAGATACCAGCATCTCTCCCTTGACGTTCCTCAACCAGGCATTGTAGGATTTACCATCATTTGCAGAGGATGAGGCTCTCAACCATGCCCCAAACATCTTAGCTTCCGCAGCCATAGGATTATCATACAACATGTTACAGAATCTCTCACTGTGCCCAATAATACCACACACAAAGCAAAAAGTGGGGAGCTTCTCATACTTAAACTCAACCGCTTGCCACTCTCCTTTAAATTTTCTGATCTTTGTTTTCTGCTTCAATGGTTTCCTAACATCAATAGGGACCCTTATACGAAGAAAACACCTCCAGTTACCTTCAAAATTTCTAAGGTCAGATTCCACGTAAACACCAACCAGGTTGCCAATGTCTCTGCAAACTCTTTCTGAAATAAAACCAAGAGGCACCCCATAGAGCTGGATCCATAACAGAACTTCATTGAGCTCCAACACTCCCGGGTCTTCATTAAGCCCCAATCTTTGCCACACAAGAAGTTGCCGATCAAAAGTCCAAGGACTCCCATTAACAACTCGCTGAAGATCAAGCTCATGGAAGAATTGGAACAAGAATTTATTCCCTGGAACTCTGCTGATACACACCCCCTTACCCGGCCTCCAGAGTTTAGATAGGGTGTCCACCATTGGGTCGAAATGAACCCCTCTGTCTGATAAAAATCTTCCCACCATGCACCATCGACGCTCGTCGTACTCCACAGGATGAATAGCCTCAGGTTCATATTCAAGCCCTTCTTCCTCCTCATTACCAAGGCTTAACCGTTCACACTGTACCCCCACCCCCTCGGCGTTCATCATCTCATCGGCCATCACCCCACACTACCACCACCACAGAACCAATAAAAAAACAGAAAAAGGGAAAACCCCACCGGATTAGGACACAACACCAGAGAAGAATAAGAGGAAACAAAAGTAGCCCAAACCGAAAAGGGTCTAAGTTAAAGAAGGCTTATAATGACTAAAATAGAAGGATAGAAAGCTTTAACTGGAGAGCAATAATTTTTTTTGTTAGCAAAAAGAGGACTATCGGTAGTGACGTACTCCTGCTGAGTATAATTATATAGATAAATATTTTTTTCTGTAGAATGTTTCTTTGTTCGGTAGTGACCGAAGGAGACTCATCACAACACCCACTAGGAGATGACATTAGTTTATTAGCTCGAAGATATCTGAGACCAATCGAAAAAATGAGTGTGTCTCAAACTTAAATAAAAAACACTGAGATAATACTCTTTTCTGTTAGACCACCTCCCAATAGGTAACTGGAGAGCAATAAATTGGCTAAGTTTGTTAGGTAGCCATCAATACCATGGAATAAATGGGAAGAAAACGTGTTAGTTAACAAGACAGAACCTTGCATAGGAGCAAGACGGAAACTCTACTACGGGACCTTATCAATATAAAGCAAAGGTGGTTCCCTCCTTTGTTATGTTCGAAACCAGCTAATGCCTCTCCTCTCTCTCAGCATTCGAGAAAGTGCAACAGAATCGCTCCAACCTATAAATGAAGTCTGCTCTTTGCCAAGAAAAATAGGGAAAAAAAAAGCTTCAGATGGAGACAATCACTTTTTCCTTTCAATTTGGACAACTTAGTTTCATTTTGTGCATCTTTTTTACATGATTATGACTCTAAGGCTTAAGAAATAAGAATATATACATGTAAAGTTTTTACAACTTGTTTGTTTGTAATAGATTGGTGGTAAATTGCTAAAATAAATTATCTTTGACTGAGTAAAATATTGAAGAGAGAAAGTATTTCGTCAGAGAGAAAAAAGAAAAGAAAAAATAATTAGTAGTATTGTTATTTTTCGAAAATCACTTATTGTACATATGTTAGTAAAATACGTAAGTTAATAAACAATACACAAGAAACAAACAAATTACTCAATAAATAATAGAAAAACTAAAGGAAAATAAAATCAATATGCATTAAAGAATGTTAGCTTTATACTTATGAAGGCTGCATTAATATACATAACGTGATTAAGTGAACTAATAATGTTCGATTTCAAATCGAATGAAAGTCAAAAACTAAGATAACAAAATGGATTAGGGTTACATAAAATCAATCAATTCTCAAGAAGGAAAAAAAATAATATCTTTTTTTTTCTTACAATTTTGTTATGAGACAAAAGTGACGAACAAATTCCAAAGCAAATAGTCCCTTAATTGTGATACACATATTATTAATTTTCTGAACAAAAAAGAAAAAGATGCATTATTAATTTTGTAATGGCACAAACAGCAATTGCATTTGAGTATTGATCACTGACCCCTTCTGATCTTATATTATTATGCATCTTGATCCCATCTAATCTGTCACATACAATAATATATACATAAAGAAAATGTAATAATTAAGTTCAATTAATTTCTTTTTGTCCAGATCTATGTAGCCATAGCTACATCAATTATATTATCACTTCAAATTTAGATAATGAAAAAATAATTAAAAAAAAAACAGAGAGATACCTGACAAACATTCAGCCTGATTCGTGGAAAATGGTCTCTATTGTGTCTGCATTAACTCAAAATATATGCTTGCTCGATTATAGTAATTTCTAGGTAGGGGTCAAATGTTCTACTAATTTCTATGTTTTCCAAAGCTACCATGTTTTCTTAGTTGCTTATAACTATGCTGCTGTCTCAATACATCCAAGAGATCTACCTTCGAAATATTCATGAATATTCCCTTCTGAATTCCTCATTTATGCTCTTCATATATCCACAATAAAGATGTCATTTTTTTATATTGCACCCGGTATCTTAGACTGACTCACGTCAAGCTGAGGAGACGTAACAAATCCAGATTAATTTGGATTCGAGAATTTGATAGGCACCTCGAAGAGTAAGATTCCTACCACCAACATTAATGTGTTCTTCTTGTTTTAAGTGGGGATCAACTATAGTTTTTTTCCTCCTTAGGTCATACCTAAGAATTTTAACCCATTAGAAGATTAAATTTTAAGTCATCACGTAAAAAACATTTATTATATAGATCCAAAGTGATATGTCTCTCTTCTTAAGAAGACACGAGCGGATCCACAACTATTAAGGAATTTGGATTACAATAGGAGCTAATTACGCCAAATGTCTAAATTAACATTTTGATTTTAACAAATGGAAGCCAAGGTTCCAAATTTGCTAGAATGCTAATATTTTTATTGTCCAATTGCCCAAGTAACATGTTTTTAATCTTTAATTGAAAAATACCACATTTGGTCACATAAAACAATTTTTCTCATTTTTTCAAATTTTTCTCTCTCATCTCTTTCTCTCCCCTCATCTCTCTCCCCCTCCTTTTTCTCTCCTCTCCCACTCATCTGTCCCGAAGCTCTCTCCCTTTCCTCTGTCGAAACACGGCGGCGAAGCTCCTCCTTCTTTCTTCGCCTCCACTTGTTTCCATTCGGCGCTCGTCCTTTTTTCTCCGACGCCACTTATTTCCTTCTTTCTCCTCCTTGTTTCTCCTTCTTCCTCATTCTTTCTCTGTCGACGCTTGCTCTTTGCTCTCGACCCCCACTGTCTTCCTCCTTTCTCTCAGCTCTCGATCTTCGCTTCTTCTAAGGTGACGACGTCAAATCTCTTCCTCCACTGTTGGATCTGCTCTTCGTCGACTCCCTCACCGTCGGCTTCATCTGCTCTCATCGCATCTCTGTGATGTCTCGTCTCTGCTGATGGTTGTTCTCGTTGGAGGATGGTTATAGTCGGTTTGAGGGGCGGTTGTTGTCTGTTATCGTCTTCCTCTTTTCTAATCTGGTTTCTCGCCTTAGGTTTTGTGAGGGACAACAACAGTGCGAGAGGATGCTAGGGTTTTCAGACCCTAGCATCTTCAGCTTTTGGAAAATTGTCAAAACGCCCCATATTTTCAAAATTATTTTTAAAAATTTCATATTTCAGTTTTCAATAATTTTTTTACTATTATTATTATTTTTAAAATGAGAAAAGATTTAATTGCATTTGCTTAGGTTTTTTTTATGACTTCGATTGATTTTTTTGAATTATTTTGCTTTTTTTAGGAATGGATACATTTTTAGATACTTGTGGATAAATTTTTTTATAATACCAAAATGTATCCAATTATATAAAAAAAATAAAATTGGATATATTTGGATGCATTTATATATTATAAACAAATATATAAAAATTTGAAATTGAAAACATTATAAAAATTATATGAAAATTTATTATTTGGAGGCATTTAATTTGAATAATGTTATATCAAAATTTTATTAAATTTTATATAAAAAATTATGATTTGGAGACATTTGGATACTATATAAAATTACACAAAAAAGAGATATGGATACATTTTAGAGACTGTTGGAAAAAATTGTAAAATTATATTAAAAATCCTAATTTGGAGGCATTTAATTTAAAAAATATTATATCAAAAATTTATTAAATCGATTTTTCTAATAAAAATTTGTGATTTGGAAACATTTTGATGCATATGGATACATTTAAATACATATAGATACATTTGAATATATTCTGAAACATCAGATTTTTCCTCCCTTGAAATTTATTTTTTTTTCTGAAAAATTCATTTTCTCAAGAAAATATTGCAATTTTTTGTGAAAAATCTCAAATTCTCGGCCAATTTCTCAGTCGATTAAAAATTTAGCATTCTTGCAAGATGTTTTAAGCGTGTTTCTATTTGTTAAAATGGGTTTAGTGCATGACAAAAGCCTAATTTTAAATTTTAATTTGGTATAGTTGTTAAATTTTCCCTTACAATAGAGATGCTTGTTTTAGCATATTAAGTTCTTGTAGTTCATTAGTCTTTGTGACACGTGTGTTGCACGTGATAATTAGTGTTTATATAGTTTTGAATTATTTCAATGTATGATTGAATTTTTCTAAGAAAATTATGACCATATTATGCTTTGTGGAAAAAATAGAAATCAATTATAGCAACTGTATTTTATATTTTTAAGTTTGAAAATAAAAAAAAAACTCGTACTTTAGGTTCATTATTGAATATAATACAGATATCTTTCAACTAAAAATTCATTTCTTAAAATCTCAATAACTGTAATTTCACTAAATAACATTTCATTTTACATAAAAATTAACATTTTTGATTAAAAACATAAATTAATAAATGAACATAAAAAATAAAAATTAAATTAAAATTTAATAGACCACTAAGATTAATTTAAAAAATTCATGATATTAAAATTTTATATTTTTGGATAAAGAAAGGGTAATAAAAGCATATGTATAGATCTATAATTTCTTTCGGAGAAAAATACAATCACTTGCTACATTAACTTAGACATGCAAAATGAAACTTGCTACATTAACAAAACTAATTGGCAGAGCAAAAATATGTGAATAAGCATTAAAATTCATACTGTAAAAGGTTATCTTTCATTTTCCACAAACCACCTCACACGCACACCTCCAATCGAAACATTTTTTATCCTCCCATCGGCACCCCAATTTCCTTGAATTTAAATCTTTACTAACTAAACAATCTCAGTTTAATAGTATTAGGGCACAAATACACAAGCAAATTCACACAAGAAGCTAAATAATAATAGAGAAAAAGAAAAAAGAACAAAAAAAAATTTTTAACATGGTTTGGTCGCTCTATAGACCTACGCCTACGATCTCCACTAAAATAATATTACAATTTTTGGACGGATAAAATTATAAAAACCCTCATTGACTCACAAACCCAAGCTCACTCTCTCTTATTAGTTCGCCTAAGATTTGTAGTACCTAACAATTTGGACTCAAGACCTATTTATAAAGGATAAACCCTTCCCAATTTCACATCTAAGCAATGTGAGAGAAACCTTTTCTCCAAACATACTCTTAAACAATGTGAAATTCGGAGAGTTATCTCAATAAATCCTCCCTCTACCCAAATCCCCACATATCTCAACAGATTCAGAAAATTGAACTCTCTTTGTAGTCTTCATCTTCTTCACCGTGGTCGACATATTATCTACAGCTCCGCTTCTCATCTTCCTCTATTATCCTCCCTGGAATGAAACTCTAGTTCTGATACCACTTATTAGGGCTCAAACACACAAACAAACCCACACAATAAGCTAAATAATAATAGAGAAAAAAAAAAGAAAAGAACACAAAGAAATTTTTAACGTGATTCGGTCCTTCAATAGACCTACACCCACAATCTCCACTAAAATAATATTACAATTTTTGAACGGAAAAAATTGTTTAAACTCTCGCATTACAATTTTTAGATATACAAAATTGTAAAAACTCTCGCTGACTCACAAACCTAAGCCCACTATCTCTTATTAGTTAGCCTAGAATTTGCAGTACCTAACAAATTGCTCTCAAGGCCTATTTATAGGGGATAAACCCTTCTCAACTTCACATCTAAGCAATGTAGGAAAAAACTTTTCTCCAAACACTCTAAAAAAATGTAAGATTTGGAGAGTTATCCCAACAAATAGCAACAGTGAGCAGAGATCAATTGCCTTCGACTTCAGTGTAATAACATCACTCACTTATAGTCACAGCCTCAGCACTTACCTACAATGAAGAATAAGATAAACATTGCATTAGTCTTTCCACAAACAATACGTTCTAACCAAAGTAATAAAAAAAGAAAGATGTGACCAACCTTCGGTACGAGAATGGGAGGAAAAAACATAACCATTATGAAAGCTATATAGAAATGGATGACCCACAAACAATCTGAAGGATAACAATTATCTATATTTTAAATACATTTTTGATAACTTCAAATATATAGTTATCAGATGCACATAACAGATCCAATCAATATTTGAAGATAATCCTAATCTGGACGGCACCTACCTATCAACTTGTTAATAGATAATAGATATTAATAATCTAAGTTTTAACTTTCTTAAAGATAAAACGAACAAAAAATGGAAGTGAAAACCCCATGCTAATGTCCGAAAACGTAACAAACCCTACCAATATTTTTAGATATGTTTACTACTTACGGCACTTGCATAACAACTTTTTAAATGTTAAAATATTAATAATCTAATTTTAACATTTATTTACAATATATCAATAAAATTATCAAAAGGGTTTATTTGTATATACAGATAAAATAGAGGAATATAAATGTCAAAAAAAGTTTCATCGCCACTTTTATATATATTATGCTTATTTTATATGAAATCCTCAATTATTATGTTTTTTACATAAAAAAGGATTTCATTATTGCAAATCGAGGGCCAAATTGGTCATGGTACAACTGGGAGTATAGACCCAAATAGTGGGTTGCACAGTTTGTAGATTTTTGAACGAACACAACTCGTACATCAAAAAGATTTTTTAACAAATGCTTACAATCCTGAACAATCATACCAACAATAGAAATCCTGAACTTTTAACATTAAAGATAACAACAATGTTACTGCTAAATACAAACATATTGATCTATAAAGATTATGTTATTATCTTTTTTCTTTCGTTTTTGTTTAATTTTATTTTTAGAACAACATTTGACAATCTTATCACTTTTTGCATACTATTTAAAACTCAGTAAAAAAAAAGGGCATAATGCTTGATTTATTGTCACTTTTATTATCCGTAAAATTTGATATGTGATTTTTGTTTGTCTCAATGTATTATTTTGGGTATTATGATATGTGTTCATGTGTAATTTTATTGTTTGGAATTTTTTGTTTAGTTAATTACTAGGAAAGATTAATGTTAGGTTTTAATGACAAAGAAGTGGTTTGGGAGTTACTTTCAATTTAAATGGCGTTTAGTGCAGGTGGTGACTTTTGGAGAGCAAGAATCAAAGCTAAAGAGGATGGGATCAGGTGTGCTTGGTCGTGACAGCTATAACGCTGCAAAACGTGTTGTCTATTAACTGCGACTCTCGAAGGGACTTTTTAAATAACTTACCCAAGAAAATTTAAAGGTCACTCATTGGGTAATTAAAGGAAGATTAAAAAGACATTAAAAGGGGGCTTAAAAACACATCTCTTCAAGGAATCAAGTGACGCATAATACATAACTCAGAAAATCAAGAGAGGAACAAGAAAAACAATCAAGAATCAAGGAGGAGGAGGATACTACAAGCGACGACAACGGGTTCTTTTCTTTTTATCTTTTGTTCTGGTTCTTGTCCATGAATTTGAATATTTTGGTTGTGTTGTTTTCAATTACTTCAGTGGATTACTAAATTCTCTTCTCTTGAAACATCTCCTTGATGTATAACTACCGGGTTTAATTCAATCTCTGCGATGTTTATAGAATTTCATGTTCTAATTACAATTGAGAAATTGAGTTAGATTATTTGCGTTACGTTTTTAATTAGAGTTGTGGCATAATAGATTTATAGACATCAAGTTAGTTGAAAATCACTGAGAGATCATGATTATTGACTAATTATTCAAAGGATTGCTCAAAGGATGTTGGGGTTATTAATTGAGAAATTAGGATTTCACTTTTGTTATTTCAATTTAATAGGTTAGCTATTACTTCAGAAAGAATAACTAGTCATAATCGGATATTTAGAACTTTAGTCATATTAAACTCATTAGAGTGACAACGAGAGAATATGGATAATGTTAATTCGTAGTCAATAAAATCTTATGAACAGACCAACGAAATTCTGTTAATTTTTTTTCCATTAAAATACTGACATGATATTAACAGTATTATTACTCAGTACTGATAATTCACGACACTATTTTACTAAAGCAATCTAGTAAATCTACCAATTAATCTACCTTGCAATTTATCATTTAATTTACCTTGAACAATGTTCCAAGCTACAATTATTGGGGATGAGGTTACTGCTATCTGCCTCAAAATCATTGAAGAGGGAAATATCCCGGAGGAGTTGGGGGACACCTTGATCGTCTTGATTCCTAAAGTGGAGAGGGTTAAGCGCTTAGGAGACTTGAGGCCAATTTCGTTGTGCCAGGTGATGTACAAATTTGTTACTAAGATGTTGGTCATTCGGCTGAAGAGTATTATCAGGTCGTTGGTGTCCGGGCCTCGTGCATTTGTTCCCGGCCGATTTATCACGAACAACATTTTGATTGCATTCGAGATCCAGCACTATCTCAAGCAGAAGAAGCAAGGTAGAGAAGGGGTGGCTGCTCTAAAGATTGACATGAGTAAAGCTTACAACAGGGTGGAGTGGGGATTTGTTCAGAGATTATTGGAGGTGATGGGTTTAAGCTTGAAGCGGAGGAAGTTGATTATGAGTTGTATTTCCAGTGTTAGATACTGGGTTTGCTCTGGGTTAGGTCTGGTAGGACCGATTGTACTGGGTCGGGGTTTGAGACAGGGAGACCCCTTGTCTCCGTATTTGTTTATCCTATGTGTGGAAGGGCTATCTGCTCTCATACAGGATCGGGTCAGAAGGAGCATGCTGCATGGTCGCAAAATTGTTAGAAATGCTCCAGTTATCTCCCATCTCTTCTTTGCGGATGACAACGTTCTGTACTTTAGGGCTAATAAGGAGGAGGCGGAGGTGGTTAAAGAGATTTTACATGTCTACGGGAGAGCGTCGGGCCAGCTTATTAATTTTAACAAACCAGAGATAAGGTTTAGCACGAATACTATGATGGGTAGGAGGAATGAAGTTGTGGGCTGCCTGAGGGTTGGTGCTACTGACAGGTTTGAGAAATACTTAGGTCTACCGGCGGAGGTGGGTAGAAGTAAGCGGGAGATTTTCGCCTATATTAAGGAACGGGTGTGGCACCGGATTCAGGAATGGAACAGGACTCTACTGTCTAGGGCCGGTAAGGATGTGCTTATAAGGTCTATTGGGTCTGCGATTCCATCTTTTCTTGGCAGTATATTTCGTTTGCCGAAGGAGTTATATATTGAGAGAATGTTAAATGGTTTTTCGTGGTGCTCTCGAGGTGACTCGGGTATCAGGTGGATGAGATGGCAGAGGCTGTGTGAGGCCAAAATTAACGGGGGCTGGGATTTAGGAATTTGAGGGACTTTAATTTGGTCTGCTAGGGAAGCAAGGCTGGCGGCTGTTAACTTGCCAGGAGGCTCTTGTGGTTAGGGTGTTAAAGGCTAAATATTTTCCTAATTCTTCTTTTCTTGAAGCTAACCTCGGATCAAATCCTAGCTATACGTGGAGGAGTATCTGGGAGTCTAGAGACCTATTACGACGGGGGTGTAGATGGCGTGTGGGGGATGGTTCATCGATCTCTGTTATTGGAGATGCTTGGCTGAATGATGACACTATCCCTTTCATATCTTCTGAGTTGGAATTGGTTGGAATGGACCTGTTGGTTGCGGATATTATTGCACCGGGTGGGGGAAGTTGGAATGTTCAGCTGGTCGGACAACTTTTTAACCAGAGAGACCAAGACCGTATTCTCAGTATTCCTCCTTGCAGGAGTCAGGTACGTGATGCTATTGTTTGGACCTTTGAAAAGAATGGTAATTACTCAGTTAGGTCTGCATATAATCAAGTGTTGAGGCCTATAAATGGGCGGAGTGAGGAGGGGGGCATGGTGTGCAGTAGACTATGGAAACTGAGGGTGCCTGCGAAAGTTAAAAATTTATGTTGGCGTGCGTTTAGGGGTGTTTTACTGGTTAAGCAACGATTGAGGGAAAGGACCATGAATGTTCCACTAGTGTGTGATGTTTGTGGTGCGGGTGTTGAGTCAATCTCACACTGTTTCCTTTCTTACTCTTTTGTTATTGATGTTTGGAAGGAGGTTGGCTTGTATAGTTTTGAATTTGGGACTTCCAGTTTGGTGGACTGGTTTTGTTGTTTAGTGAAAATAATGACGATGGAGGAGCTTAATGTGGTTTGTATGATTTGTTGGGCTTATGGAAGAACTGGAATGGAGTGATTTGGAATGACAGGATTATGAGACATGTGGAGGTGGTTTGGCTTGCGCGGAAATCGTTAGAGGATTGGCTTAAAGTACAGAAGGACGGGACGGATACCGGGGGAATGTGAAAGGCACGTGCAGATGGAGTGCGTCTGAGGCAGTTTGGAATGATCTGGGGTCGTTGAAGGCTTATCTGGATGCAGCATGCTTTGTCAAATTGGGCAGGTCTGGAATTGGATGCATGATTCGTGATGGTGTGGGGAATGTTGTTGTTGTCTTAACTAAATTGGTGTTAGTTAATTTAGATCCAACGCTGGCTGAAATGTGGTGTGTTAGAGAAGTCCTTCAGTGGCTGGTGGAGCTTCGGGTCAGTAATGTCAATATCTTTTCTGATTCTCTTCTATCTGTGCGGGCAATCAGGGATGGGGGAGATGGATCTTCATACTTTTGTGTATTGGCTGCAAATTGCTGCAATTTAATTGCTGAATTGTGTAATGTGAATGTGTTTTATATTTCTAGGGATGGGAACGGGGCTGGCCATTCTCTTGCTAGGGCAGCTATGGACCTAGACGAGATTAAGTTTTTGGGAGGTCCGTTTGATGCTCATCTCTCCATAACTTTATCTCTTATTGCTTGGTAATCCTTTTCTATGATTGAATGAGTATTTCCAGTTAAAAAAAAAACAAGTATAGTTCGTTGGAATAGTATTTTTGTTTTTGGTCAGGAGTTTGTTGGAATAGTAAGGAAAAGAAAAGTTACCCCATAGATAACGTGATGCATTTGTAAAAGTGGAAGTGATGTGTTGCATAGTTAGTCTAAAATGTAGCGAGAATTGCAAGGGAGAAGCACGTGGGCAAGATGTTGACGTGAAAAAGGGTTGTGAAGTTTCTTGTCCAATTGAAAAAATGCATATTCTGTCTGAGACAACAAGTGAAGTGATGGAGATTTTTGGAGCCACTTCAATTCAATGGTGGTCACACCCTTACTTACTATGCCTATTCTCAAGTTTATGTTAATTCTTTTAACTTGTTTAAAGAAATGGCCAATCAAATTTTGTAGGTCATAAATTCAACTTCTTTGGCACAAGAAGCCAACTTTCACTTTTTGTCATTTTATGGTTTTTATAAGTGTGAGAGACCTTTATTGTGTTCATTAATTGCCAAATCAAAACTTTAATTTTTCACTCTCAATCAACTAAAGACTAAAAGCTGTTTAATTTAATTTGCTGCAGCAATTGTGCCCCAGCGGTGGAGCCGACATACGGGGTGTGTTTTTGGCCTCCTGCCTGTGGATGAGTTAAGGTCGTCAAAAAAAGGCTGTTTAATTTGATTATTGTCATACTTAATTTCAAAGATTGAACCAATTAGGGAAACACTTTTTATGGTGTATGATGTAAGAATATGTAATAACAACAAAAATAGAACTAGAAAAAGGAAAAGGCTTGATTAAAATTTTTTAATTAACTAACTTGAGGCAAGAATTTTTTTTAACCTTTATAAATCTTATATTTCAAATATTTATGAATTAGAGAAATAATTTTTAACGTGTTTTTTGAACTATTAGAAAGATAAAATAAAATTAACTTTTAAGTAACGAGATATTGATTTATTTAATTAAACGTACTTTGGATACTCCTGTTCGTACAGCTACTCTTTAGAATCATGATTACCACTTTTTTGAACCTACATTACACTACACACTACTGTTTTCCTCAAATTTACTACACATTTATTTGACAATACAATATATAATATAATATATAATATTTTATAATAATTAATAATAATAAAATAATATATTATTTAATAAAATATTATATGTTATATATTTTATAAAATATATTGTATATTATTGTTAATCAATGAACTCTTCAATAATTTTCAATTTGGAATACCTCTTTTTTATTAATTCACTCAATTGTTACATATCTCCAATCAATTATACAATTCTTACAAACGATAAAATAAACTTTAGACCTTAATTAAAGAAGGAAAAAAATCTCGTATCCCTATCCCACAGCGTAAATATTTGTAGGCTCCCTCATCCCTTCTCAATTTGCTCGGTCTGTGTTACCAGCTGAGACTTTTGTTATTTATATTCTTATTAGTATCCAAAAAAATATGTTCATGAAAGTCTGCAGTACTGAGCAGAGACCATACGTACAGATCACAGACGCAACAAACAACATCGTCACAAAAACAAAATCCAAAGTAATTAGAATATGAATTTTGCATGTGACAAACAAACAACAACAACGTAAGGTACAAAAAAAAACCCCTCTCTTACGCCGGCTCTTCTTGTCTTCTACCTCTCACAGACTCTCCAATGTCTCTCTCTCTCTTCTTCCTTTCTTCACTTCAATTTCACTTCACTATTTCTCTTTCTTTCTCTTAATCCTTACTTAACCACCACTTTAATCATTACTCTCTAATTTCTCTCTCAAACACAGTAAAGAAGTAACCACTGTGCTAACCATCTTCATAATCATTCAGTACTAGATCTGAATTTGAATCTTTTTTAGTTCCCTAACTTCTTTCAATCTCGCCGGAGGCGAATTTCCGGCTGCCGGAGGAGAAAGATGGTGTCATTACGTCTTCTTTTTGTTGCTTTAGCCTCCACATTTCCCTTCTCAACACTCTCACAACAACAACAACCTTCTAAGGACTCTGCTTCACTTCTTTCTTTGAAATACTCCATCGTTAGTGACCCTTCCAACCTCCTCTCCAACTGGGTCCCTAACACTGACTGTTGCTCCTGGTTTGGTGTCACCTGCGACCCCTTCTCCGGCAGAGTCATTTCCTTGAATTTCACCACTTCTGATGCCAAAGTGACGTCACCCCTCGCCGGAACTATC
>CAODLS011578661.1:0-13021 GCA_948243855.1 Flueggea neowawraea
GGCAAGTCTCCAAAGGCAGACATTAGTGGAATGAAAACTAGGTGTATAGGCTTGTTTCCACTGTGGTTTCCCATCCATTGGTGGCCTTGTGAATTCAATTGCCACCGTCCTCAATATGCCTTCTGGGGTTAGAAAAAATAGAGTCATCGACCCGTATAACGTTGTGTTCTTGAGCGCTCTTACTTGTTTCACAAAAGGTAAAAAATAGATCATGGTAGTCAAGAATGAACAGCTTTTTTTGTTCTATGGCCTGTAGATAAAATTGCACACTTGACAAATTAATATCTATGTCAATGGTTCAAAAAAACATCGAACATTTGATCCCTAATTTGATATATCATTTTCTTTACCTGTTCAACTGACATAAACCCTTTAATTTCTTGTTCAATCATTTTTGTGGTAATAGCTGACTCCGGAGGTCCATAAATTTCAGGGTCAAGTTTGCTCATCAGTGGCCATTCCTGCACAAATAATATTCCATCAAACAATATTAAATAATTATTTTATTTTTCTTGTGCCAATTAAATATTTTTTGCAATTTAAGAATTGTTACGTACCGTGACTAGTCGTATGTAGCAAGGATGGAGACCGGCAAGAGCCTGCCTAGCAAATTCCTCGTCCCTAAACCAAAAAAATCTGCCTTCTATTCGATTCAATTTAGATTAGTTAAATTTACAATCTATTTCATTATCACGTATTTAATAATAAAAAAGATTAATTATTGTTGAATGTTTTCTTACTTTCCATTGTTTGAGGGGTCTTAAACCGCAAAACTTCGTCACCAACACTACTGACGGACTTAATGATGTTGGAAAGTAGATTTTTCCAAAACCCTTGATTTTTAAGACAGGAATGTTGACTCCTTGATTGAATAATGAATCAATTTCAGATAATAATGGGAATGGAAGGTCCTTGTCGACGAAATAAGTCTCTAGAGATGGTAATAATGCATGCATTACGGAGTAAAACACTTTGGCTGAAAATGTTTGCTCCTTCACTTCTGAGAATTCATCGTCACGAGGCACATACACGTAGTCGCTCCTCGTCTCTGAACTCGGATCTATACATCATTAAGTAAACAAAAAATAATTGTCAACGGAGGAACTTTAATTTAAGCCATTTGACCATAGAATTTACGATAATTAGCGAGACAAATTAGTTTATTCACCTAAAAGTTTTAGTTGATCATAGGTAATGTGCATAAGCATTTTTTTTCTTAATCAATTTAATTAGTTAATAACTGACTACAGTGAAATTTGAACTCAAGTCATTTGACTATAAACTACTGTGATACTGTAGTAGGAACATTATCACCTAAAAATTTAAGCTGATAAGTGAGATTTAGAATCTAATTGTTAACCATATTTCCTAATGCCCTTACATGAACAGCCTAAAGAAGAATTTAGGATCTATTATAATATTTCTTGCAACTTTGGTCATCAGAAAAAATGTTCATTTTTTTTTACCTTGGTTGCATCGGCGGCGGCCTGTGTAGCAACGTCGAGGATAAGGGTGTTGTTTTCCGCCTAGGACGGGTCTTCCCAAGTCGGGATTGGTATCAGGTTCTCCGAGATCATTGTACACATCGTACTCGTATATTCTTTCCCCTTTCTCTCGTTGGCCTTGTCCATTGCCTCTCAAGGTCACTAATTCTTCCTCTCTCAGCCTCATCAGACCTTGTGGTGTTTGTGATGGCAAGTATGACTGTTCAATAATTATATAAAAAAAAGTCAACGTCGATCATCCAACTTGTACTATATTAATATTAGGCACTTGATTATAACTTTTAACATTTGTTCAATAATTTTGGGCAAGTATACCTATATCCTCTCTTTAAGTCAATAAAACTCAAAAGCGCGCTAATTCAGTTGTTCATTTTTATTCCTTATTTTTTTATTAATTAAATTAATTAGGTGCTTGCAGAAGAGGATAGTGAATTTCAAACCCTAAAACCAAGTATTCTTTTTTTTTTGTCTGACCTAAAACCAATCATCCTTGCCATATAGTTTGCATGGGTGGTTAATTAACTAACTGACCTTGTTAGAGAAGAAGACCCTTTTTTGAGTACTGTCGTACTTGGATTGAACCCATGAGTCGCAAGTAAAATGAGCCAAGCCATGAAGGAAGCCATCAAGGACTATGTTCTTGAGGTAAACCTCACTATTGAGTCATTAACAACAAAAATAGCACCAACTTCTCCAAACTCAGATGGAACGAGAAATTCTGCTTCGAACTTTAGATTCTTCTTGTCTTGTCCTGTCCTACGTGCGTACGCTTTGATTCCTGGCTTTTCTAATCCTGTCCCTTATAAAAACTTTAAAAAATAATTCATAAATTTTTTTTTGATAAATTATTTCATTTGAATTTATCGAGAATCAAACTCATAATTTCTAGTATTTTTTGTTTTATAACTTCATCAAAGTGTTAACTATTTGACATGTCAATTCATAAATCTGTCATCCATATGTATATTTACAAGAAACTTTATAAGAAACTCAGTTGATAAACAAGTAAAAAAATTTTAAGTTAGGTTCTAGATTCAAATCTCATGGACAATAATTATCAAAAAAGCATATCTATATTTACAAGTAATTATGAAATTCGTTCAACTGTGCAAAAGATAACTCATTAAGTTGGAGTTTCACTTATAATTTAATGGTATTAGAATTATCTAAAGCCTAGAAGAATAAAGAACTGAAAACGTACTGGGATGAAGCTCAGAACTAAGAAGCTCCAAGAGGAGTGTTTTTCCACATAAGTCTCTAATAATGTCGAGGGCTTTGTTTATGCCGAAATCCAAGAAGAGTCCGAGAGTAGGCAGCTGCAATGTCACAACAGCCTTAACTCTAACACAATCCTCTGAATTACTTGCATTGGACCTCAAGAAGCGAGCTCTCAAAGAGTTGGATTGCTCAAACTTTGTCCTCAACATATTGCTTTTTAGGGTTTCAAAAATGGAAATCTGAGAATTATGACAAAGAATTACTTGTTAGATTATGGTTTAATGAAGGATAAGTTCTTTGAATTTATAGAAGGAAGAAAGACATCAAACATGACAATTAGTGGGTCCATTACGTTTAATTATTCTTCATTAAAGAAAAATATGAATCACGAGACTACGTGTTAGCTGCCTCGTGGGGATTGTGAAATAATAGTAAACTCCTTCAAATTATTACAAAATATAAAAAAATGGAGAGTCAATCAATATACGACCACCATCTTATAATTTTCATTGACTTTTCGTTAATTTTAAGACCATAAGGTTTTAAGAAGCTGGGCACTTGATTGGACCAATTCTACGTTAAAAAGGACAAAAAGAGTGTAATAACTTATTGTCACACAAAGTCTTGGACTTTATCTTATTCTTGACACCATCTTTTTTTCAATTTTTCATTTAATTAAAATGCCAAAACTTCGTCTTACAAAAATTTATGTACAAATTGTCATAAAAAACAAAGAGTTTGTGTTAGGAAACAAAGAAGCCGCCAAAGTTCGTGTTACAAAAATTTATTAGGCAAAAATTTTGAGCGACGTTCTTTCTTTTCCTTTTACATGATTAATTAGAATTTAATTATGTTACTTTTACGGTAACAAAACCTATAGTATACGAAACCAGTAGTCCTTAAATATATCTTAAGTACAAAGAAAATTCCTTTAGCTAAGTTGCACCGTCATGTCGAATTTCCGTAAATCGTCATATATTGTCCCATACGTATTCTAAAGTTTGAAATTTTACAACTTTTGTAGCAAAGAATTGTGTGCGCGTGAACTAATTTTAATAGAGAATTTTTCTCTTATGATCTCATGAAAATTTGATTTTTTTTTATATCCGTGTATTTATTCTTTTCTTCATCTTTCAAATCGAAAAAAAAAAGGTATTTTTTTTATCTCTTAGTAAGAGAATATGAGATAACTTTGATATGTCATTAGATTACATGTCAAAAAAACATATTGGGTGTGTTTGTATGGGAATATGAAACATATTGAAATGTAATATTTGTATTTTCACTTTAAGAAATGTGTTTATTTTGTGGTATTTTGCTCACTTATCAAGTCATAAAACAAGGCTATTGAACTCACATTTTCGAAATTAACCCTTCTAGTGTTGGAAAATTTGAAACTGGGGAACTACTTTCATCCTCTTCCAAAAAGGCCACCATTATATATAGGGAAAATTACAGATTTTTACTAAAAGAAAATGCCACTTTCTAAAAATAACATGTAAGTTTGCAAGTATTGAGAATGTCACCTTATGTTTACCATATATCAAAAATGCTATTTTTTAAAAAACCGCAATAAATTGCTGTATTTTCCAGAGAAATTGGCTTTTTTAGTGAGAAATAGATTTTTTTTGGAAAAAATATCCTTAATCCAGATTGTGTTTTGGGTTCACAACGACTTACAATGGTTCACAATAAACTATACAATTCATATTTTTAAAAAAGTGTGAATAATTTTTTTAATTATTTTTTTAGTAATTTTAAACAAATTTTTTCTTCAATTTTTTTACAGGGTCGATTTTGACATTCACAATGGTTCACAAAAATAGTGTATAGTATTTTGTACATTATTGCTAACCATTGTGAACTATACAGTTCACAAATACAGCACACAATTCATATTTTTTAATTCTGAATATTTTTTTCCAGGGTCGATTTTGACGTTCATAGTAGTTCACAAAATGGTGTACATTATTGTGAACCATTGTGAACTATTTTAAATGGTTCACAAATAGAGTACACATATCATATTTTTAATTCTAAATATTTTTTTTAATTTTTGGCGTTCACAATGGTTCACAAAATAGTGTATATTATAAGGTCCATTATTGTGAACCATTTTAAACGGTTCACAAATAGAGTACACAGTTCATATTTTTTAATTCTAAATAATTTTTTTTTTATTTTTTTGACGTTTACAATGGTTCACAAAATAGTTTACATTCTAAATTTTGAATTTCACAATAGAGTAAAATTTTTAAGTTCGCAATAGTTCACGCAATCCAAATTTTTTAAAAAAGTCTAATTTTTTTTGAAATATTTAACAAAATTTTCCTTGAAATATTTTTTTAAGTAATTTTGAGGTTCACAAACGGTGTGTATAAATTACAGTGAACCAAAAAATAATAATAGTTCACAAAATGTAATAAAAAGACAGCAAAAAAGGAAAAATGGCCACAAATGGCATTTAGGTAAATTTTAAAAAAAAAACTGAAACCCTAGGGTTCCAGCCACAATGTCGCCCCCTTCAAAGAACCACACCGCCACTGTCGTTGTCCGTTCGCGTCGCATCCCACCGTTCGTTCGTCCGTTCGCGGTGTCGTCCTCCTCCGTTCGTCTCCATTGCACCACCGTCGCTTCCTCTTCTCCAGTCGCATCTCAGATCGTGTGAATCTCTCTGGTTATGTTCATCGTACTCCTCTGTTCGTCTCCATCTCACTTCCTCTTCTTTGTCGCACCTCAGGACGACGAAGCGAGACAGAACAGAGAGAGCCAAGGGAGGAGAGAGAGAGAGAGTGTGTGTGTGTGGGGAAAAGAGGAGGAGAGGAGTGGTGGAGGTAATGGTAGGGTGGCGGCGTGGAACAACTAGGGTTTGGGGTGGGGTGGCTAGGGTTTAGGGTGGGAGAAAGAGTGAGAGAGAGAAAATTGATGAGAGAGAAATAGTTAAATAAATAAAAAGAAAATTGAAATTTATATAAAAATGAATGAGGCATTTTTAAAATTTAATTTCAAACATATGACATTTTTAAAAAATAAACATAAAAATTGACATTTTTGTAGGATTAAAATATGTGTTTGTATTTTTAAAAATGGTGATCCAAACAACCTGTATAATTAGCACTTATATATACACCCTCTTCAAGAATGGTGTGGCCCAACTTACTTCCTCTGATTTTGTAAGCTATTTTATTTATTTTAAAGAATGAAATAAATAAGAAATGTAAGAAATAAATAAATGAACTCATAAAATAAAACAAACAAACAAAACAATAAATAAGATTATTTGCCTTATGAAATAAAATAAATAAATGAATCTAATTTTGTAAACCCAGAAAAGTTATTTCCCTACTTCTAATTTATTGATGGATATTTGTCTCCTATGTGCCAAAAATTACTCCTAAACCATTATTCATGAAATTTTCATGTCATGTCAGCGGCGTTTTTTCTTCTTTTTTTTCTGAAAAAAAAGAATTAAAAAATTGTGATGGCTATAATGAAAACCAAACAAATAATTAATCTTAGGCATTATAGTTAAACATTTCTAAAGAATTAAAAAAGTCAACTCTTCAGGGGAAAAATAGGAATAATAAAAAAATCAATTTACTTCAATTAACAAATTTACCATAGTTTACCATGATCTATCAATTCAATCTGTCTAAAACAAATACCCCTATTTTAGTTCTACATAGGGAGTTTAATTTCTACTATTTTCCCTTTTTTTTCAGCACGGTTCGCACATGGCTTTACTGGACCAGGAACCAGATTTGTTCTCATCTTTTTCATCCACTTAAGAACTTAATTACTGTTGTATTTAACGATTGTGGGCCATTTCAAGTTTGGAATCATCTTAATTAAAGAATAGGATATGTTTCTTAGAGATTTGATTAAATTACTTTCAATTCAGACAGATTAGTGTTTTGAAATTGTTCATAGCTGAAATAAATAAATGACTTAACGTTGTGTTGACTTAGAAATTAGGGCCAACTCCAAGCTGTAATCTAAGTATTACTGCCTTAGCGTTTTGAACGTGTTCATAGTTGTAATCTACTGCTGTTTTGTATTTATCTACCCATAGAACAGGACTTGTGTTTATCTTCAAGCTACGATCAAGTTTATTTCTCTAAACTCAAAAAAATTGCTTCAATTTCTTCTTTTTTTGTTTTTGGACTGAAAATAATTGCTTCAATCCCCCCTTTAGAACTTTTATCATTTTAATGAAAGGTTATTGCCAAAATTTATTCTTTTGGGAATAAAGTCTTCTCCCTTATTTCACTCTTCTTCTTTTTTTTTCGGACTGGTGTTTCTTCCTTTATAGCATGTGTATTTTCCTTGAACGGAACTTTTTACTTTTGATCTATTTTTTTCCTATAAATTATGAATTGTTAACAAGTAATAAAGTGCTCACTATAAATGTATAGATGTTGTTTTAAGTGATTACGTCTTTTTTTTTAACTAGCTACTTGTGTATATGCATTACACGTGATATATAGTTTTATTAAATTATTGAATAATTATATTTAAAATATGATGTCTTTATTCAAAAAAATATTTAAAATATGATGTCTTTATTCAAAAAAATATTTAAAATATGATGTTGTTTTAATTTTCATGAACACACAAACTTCACATAATAATTTCATAAAATTGTAAAATACATAAATAAAAATTTTGATCTACATCATAATAACCAGTTATTTAATGAGAACTTAATGTAATAAAACTATCTGTAATCACTTATATACAGATGTTAATGGCTTACCTTTTTTGGTTATAATGATTAAAAGGATTGTCGTACTCTTCCTTTAATGTTGTTTTTTACAAACATATTTACAAACATATACATTGAATTTGCTGATATCAACTCTCTTTAAATGAGTAATAATAAAAGAAATAAAAGTTAAAGTTATAATTGTTCAAAAAAGTTTTACCTTCACATTTTTATAAGTAGTATGATTAAATAGTTACATGGAGATGTTAAATAATACAAGTCTAGCTCATTTTGATCTTGATCAGATACCTATGACAAAACTTTGTACATAAAAGTACATAGATGAATAAATTTGATCTCGTGCACAATGAGAAAAATGCCACCCTTCTTAATGTCATGCCATCAATTCTATTTTGAAAATTCAAGTTTTTTTTTAACATGAGCAACAAAAAAAATTGATTAGTAAACATATCATCTTATATAACAAAGAAAAATTAGTCACAAACGAAAAAAATACTACTTTAGTAAGAACAAGTATTAAAAAATATTTTTTCAATTTATGAAGATATGCACAACATGTTTTTATGTTGCATTTTATGTTTGTTTTGCATTATAAATTGTTGTTATTCATATATTTTTATGTCTTTTTGCTTCTTTGGTGTTTTAGGTGGGATGTTGGTGAAATGTGTGGATTTGGAGCGATTTTGGGCACATTTCAGCTTGGAGGGCACTTTAGCATGACCATGCTGTAGCGTTGCGTTGACTGGGTTGACTACATATGTATTGGGCCGCGTGTTTTCACAGTTGAGTCTCTATTTTTTAAGCCTCATGAACGTGTATGAGGGCTGCTGACCTATTTTCACTACTAAGGCAAAACAATTAACCTAATTATTATTATTTTTAGCTATTTTTGAGTGTAATTAGGGTTTCCTAATTAGTAGTGATATAAATACTCTTTTATTTTGGATTGAGGCTCACTCTCTCGTTCTTGTTCTTGGAAGCACGAACTGGACAACCATCACTCTCTCTTGATTTTAGCTTTTATCTTTCATTATGTGTAACTAAACAATATCCTAGTTAAGGTATTTCTGAAGTTCGATCCATTCTACTTGTGAGACTCTTGTTTTATTTGTTATAAAGTATTTCGAGTATTTATTCAATCTCTGTACCTTAGTTCTTTTATTATTATTCGTATTGATTGGATGATTCGGTTGGTTGTGTGATTGAATGAAAGGTATATTGTTATTTAGAATTGATAGTGTGTCACATTAGTCCTAATCTAGGTAACGAACAACGTGGATGTATGTGATTTGGGCATTATTCATTGTTGTAGGGTTGAATAACCTAGTTTAAATGAATCACAGCGTTTTCGGTTTCACTGAGTAGGATAGAGGTCTCTTTAATTCGTACTGCTGTCATATATTAAATCCTGTCATGGCGTCCTGGGGGTTGTCTAGTGGTTAGATAAATAGTCTGCAGAGCATCCTGGGGCTATCAATAAATTAAGAAGAGATTGGTTAATTGAGTGCGTCACCGTTAACTATAACTCTGTCTATTCGAATGCTTAATAATTATCTTTCGTATCTGTGATAGATTGAACGGATGAAATACCTTGGCTAAGCTTTCTCATTATTGAATTCCTTCTTATTTTCATTGCTGCGAATTGCTTCTTTACTGCTAATTTTCATTTCGGCTTGCGTTAATTTTCGGCTTGGCTTTGCTTAAACTTTCATCAACTTTATTTTTTTTTTGGTGTCACGGCATTTAAGCATTTCTGTATAGGTCTTTGTGGTTCTACCCTATTCACTGCTTTACTTCGTTCTTAGTGTTATTGAGCAGGTTAATTTACTTTGGTGGTTTGACATGCTAACCCCAAACACGAGAGGAGATACGCGCGTGTCGGACCAAGGTGGGCATCTCTCGAAATGATAGTGATCCAAAAAAAAAAACAAAACGCTGCTGTTTTTTGCAACACATCGTGCATCATAGAGGCACAACTCTTACTTACTTGCACGACACCGTTTTGCATAAGGACCAGCGCACCCCTCCAAACGGTGCCGTTTTTGTGAGCAGCATGGATTGATTTAAGAAACAAGGGTATATGGGTCATTTGCTCTACATGTTAAAAACCTTACTCACAATTTTAGGACCACTGCAGCCACATAACTCCAAATTTCCCATCTTATTGTTCCCCTCTTCGTCGACAACATAGACCTACCACTAAACCCTACAATTTTTCGTCATCTTCATTGAGCAACCATGCCCATTACCAAAGAGCAAGCCCACTGGAAAGGGGGACCACCACTGGAACCACTTCCATTGCCGCCTTTAGTCGTCGCACAACCCAATCGTGCCGCTAGCTCCTTTCGTCGTCGTCGATCTCCATCACACACGACTCATATTGCTCAAAGTCGTTGCTCCACAAGGCTCCAGAATCGTCCTTCAACACCAGTAGCATCATCTTCCTTGTCCTCCTCCGAGACCAAGACTGATCATAACGTCTCTATTGTTGACAGCCCACCCACTCAAACCATGGTCGAACCGCAAGAACAACCACAGGCCGAACCAACATGTAGTTCTCGTACTCCGACAGTGGCATCACAACCACAATTTGACACTGATCACGATGAACCCACATCACGAAAGAACAAGTCTCGCAACAAGCAAGGCCGATGTGTTCAAAGAAATAACCTTACCAATGATTTGTTCAACTTCACTCGCAAGTCGCAACGTGATATGTTAGCCTGGGTACGTAATATGACTATTGGTATGGTTAGAATAATTGATCTTGTTGTTCTTTTGCACCTTAAAGTTGCTGATCGATTTTTTGATTTGGTTCGTACCGTAAACTTATATGTTTTCCTCACTACTGATTTGCCTACATATTCTGAACTTGTTTGGAAATTTTATTCCACTTTTGAATTTAATATGAAGGTTGATTCTACTGTTTGTACTGAGGATGCTGTTAAGTTTAGCCTTTGTGGTGAGCTTATATCTATTGGTGTCACTGATTTCAATCTGGTCTTAGGATTAATGGATGATGCTCATTTACCTCTTAGGCATATCTAACTGACCTAGTTGATTTTCCAAATGAGTTTAATACCTATGATTTTTATGCTCAAATATTTGTCGACCCGAACCCTTATAACCCTTGCTTTTCAAAAGCTAACACTCTTCGTGATCCAGCTCATAGGATTTTTTAGAGATTTTTGGCTTTTAATTTTTCAGGATACCATGACAACAATAATGTTCTTTCTAAAATTGAACTGTTTTTCATTTGGTGTGTTGAATATGAGGTTCAGGTCAATATGGGCCATTTTCTTGTAAATCAATTGCAATACATTGTTACCCAATCAAAAACATGGAAAAAGACTTTGATTTTGGGACTGTTGATTACTCTTATTGCTGTGCGTGCTTATGATTTGCCTCAGTCTAACCCACTTCTCACCAAGCTCAACTCGGTGGAAGTGCTCAATTTTCGTGCTTTATAGATAATGCATATTGTTAGACCCGTAACTAGGCGTGATCAATATGAGTTCGTCTCACACGAAGCAGCGCTCCATGGTGCCATTCCGCCCTCGCCAGTACCAAATGCTGAACACCTTGTGAGGATGGAGGAGAGACAAATCCGTATGGAAGCTCAACAAACCGACATGGCTAACCTCCTCCATTCCTTGGTCAACACTATTCGGTGGATTGATCGCTTCATTGATCAGTCCATTGAGCACTCTCCTCAAAATGACGACTAGCTCACTTCGATCCCACCTATCCAAAGAAGCATTTTCTTTTCCCTCACTTTTTATGTTTCTTGTCTTTATTTACACATTGAGGACAATGTTTATTTTAAGTGTTGGGAGGGGGATTTTGTGATTGTGTTTTGTTTGTTTTGTTATGTTTTATTATGTTTGTGTGATTTTGCAATTTTCTATCATTTTTCATAAATTTTTGAATGTGATTTTACGTAGATGCATGCTTTGCATGGCATGTTTTGTCTTTTCTGCATGCATTTTTGTACTGTATTGCATTTCAACATGTCCCTGCTATAACTGTGTTAACCATATTTTGCATAGTGTGTGATCATATTTAGTGTTGTTTACATTTGTGTGTTGCATACATGATTTTCCTACTGAATTTTGGATGTTTTTGTTTGAGTTTGTCCTTAAACATTGAATAATTTAAAACTTTAGGAGTCTTGAGATTCAAGCCTCCTAATATACTCATTTGTGTGACATTTGGACTTCTATGCATCTTATATTCATCGTATATTGAAACAACGAAACGACGAAATGCATTGTTTGTTAACCCTTTGTTTATCCTTTTCTTTCAACATCAACTCTTTTATATTTATCTTTTGTTTACCCACTTTGAGACTTAGACCTTTTTCTTTGTTTTGAACCCAATTAACCATCCCTATTTTGTTTAAGACTTTCAACATTTGAACCCTAAGTTGAGATACATTTATTAGTGATACTTTGCCAAGTTATTTTGTATGTTAATGTCGTGATGTTTTATTTAGTTAGACATGTCATGGATGTGATATGATGCTTATATTGTTAAGAAGACATGGTTGCCCAGTTTTGATGTAAGATTGAAAAGTGGCATTGCTTTACTCGAAAAAAAAAACAGAAATGATGAAAAAAAAGAAAAAGACAAAAGAAAAGAAAAAGAAGAAAATGATGAAGTAAAGCAATGTAGAAGGAAGTTAATTGTTTTGGGCAACCTTGTTTTATTAAGCATAGACATGTATTTATTTTATTTTGCATTAACTTGGTATATTTATGTTGATGGCAAGTATCACTAGGGTTTGTTGTGTTCTCTCTCAACGTATTAAACCCATGTTATTAGCCACATTACAAGCCTCTAAAGTCCTTTTTGATCGGTGTTTTGGTTGAATTTATTAGTGGTTACGATTTGACTTTATGACAAGCCTTGGAAAGCCTTGTTATGAGTGAGAGTGTAGTTTCTTCACCTAAACACTTGAGAGATAGAGTGAAACTTATAAGGGTGTGAATTTGGCTATCCCATATTTTCGGGAACATTACTAGTGTGGAGACAATCTCCTTTTAGGTGATTATCGGTTGTCCTGGAGATGGTTGTGTTTTCTTTTGAATATTCGATGCATATCGATATGGGTGTTGCACTATGTAGGAGTAACAAGGATGATTGCGTTTTAAGGTTCTTAGTAGTTTTAAGTTATAGAACGCTTGAGGACAAGCATTTTTCAAGTGTGAGGATATTTGATATATTGCATTTTAGGCACGTTTTATGTTGCATTTTAAATTATTGTTATTCGTATCTTTTTATTTCTTTTTGCTTCTTTGGTATTTTAGTTGGGATGTTGGTGAAATGAGTGAATTTGGAGCGATTTTGGACACATTTCAGCTTGGAGGGCATTTCGGCATGGCCATGTTATAGAGGGCACGAAGATTGGCTGACTTGTTACCCATTGGGTCGTGTGTTTTCACTATTGGGCCTCAAAATTTGAGACTCATGAACGTGTGTGAAGGTTGTTAACCTAATTTTACTACTGGAACAATTATAGTTACATTATTATTATTATTTTATCAATTTTATTCACATTAGGATTAGGTTT
>CAODLS011578755.1:0-10442 GCA_948243855.1 Flueggea neowawraea
TGTTCTTCATTTTAAGAGAAAATAATTGTAATAGAGAGAGAATAGTTTTCTTGTTTGTCTTAAAAACAAGGGTTATACTTGATTGGTTTAATTTTGCACCTTAGAAGCAAGAGTGTGTAGAGGTTGCCTTCACCCATTGAAGAAGGAAGTGATAGTGGATTCAAAATCTCAAGGGGAAGCTTGAAGAGTGGATGTAGACTAAGAGGGTCGAACCACTATAAACATTGGTTTTGATCTCTCTAACCCTTCTCTCTTTACCGCAACATCTCTGGAGCCTAGTGTAAATCCAACATTGACCCACTTTCCAACTTTTGGAAACTCTACTTGCCCAGATCAATTCATACAACTCCAACTTTCTTTCTAATCCATTAAGTCATATAAGTTATTATCCTAGAAAAAATCTTGACAATTCTCCTACGATACTCGGTCGTTAGAAGAAACTCCTAACCTTCTTTCCAAACAACTCTAAACACCTTATAGTAACATTACTTAGTCAATACCCTTATCATACAATTCTCTCGACTAAGCCTCAAACTTTGGATTTTACACTAGATCATATTCAAGTATAAAGTCTATCCTTTATTCAAACAAAATCTCAGAAATTTGTACATTAGACTCCTCATATCACCAGTATGGCTTCCAAATCTAGCTTCGAGCCCTAAGACTCAACCAAGATCAAAATACAAATACACTCCATAATCATAACATATCATTCTATTTACCCAAATTACTATCACACATTGCTCTTTCTCAAAATAAACAAAGACCTATCCTCAGATAGCAAACAAACAATTTCTCATGCCCTGGAGTCAACCACGCTGGTTTCTTAGGAACAGAGAATCTCCAACAGAACTTCCAAAAGAATATTCTGGCATTCAGTAATGACATCGGGATGCAATCAAATGCATACAGAAATATGTGAAAATTCAAAAGAGCAAACACTGAAACATGCAAAGATTAGCAGAAGTTCCAAAGAACATATGCAAAAAAGATTCAAAAGTTTGCAAAATTTCAAAAGAATATGTATATAGAAGTACAGAGTTAGAAACAATACAAGAGTTAGAACACTCAGCCATCACATGCCCGGTTGCTTATGGTGATAGCAGTGGCCCTTTGGTTTGCCACATTGCCCAAGATTTTTGCTTCCATAAACATTGCACCAAGTAATTGGGCCCTTACATGCACCTCCAGAGCTGGAATCCCTAACCTAGTGCTTGGTGTTCCCCAAACTGAAATTCTAACTACTTTCATACTGATTTGGCACTCCTAAGGATAACTTGCAACTTTGCCCAGACTGGCCACCCAAACCTCGGCCCTGACGACCGCTTGTTGACCCTGCAGCCCTACTCTTTTTTAGAACATCCACTGAGTGTCTCTCGTCAATATATTCAATGGCCCTGGCGGGCTTAACAATTTGTCTCACTATCCCCAACTCTGAGGCTATTACCCATCTATCATATCTAAGCAATAAACCCTCTTGGAACTTTCTCGCCAATGCCACATCACTGCAGCACTCCTTTGGAGCATACTGGCTAAGTTCCCTAAACTTGTCTTCATATTTAGTCACATACATCCCTTCCTCCAGGTGAAAAGCACTGAACTCATTTGCTTTCTTATCTCTAATGCTCTGGGGAAGGATGGACAATATAAGTTCATTCTTGAACCCTGCCAAAGAGATACTGCTCTTTCTATCAAAGCCTTGCCACCACAGAGCTGCATGGCCATCCAGAAGGAATGTTGGAAATCTAACCCTCTTGGAGTCATCGAAGTAATTTAGAGCATTGGAACAACACTCTGATGCTATGATAAAATTATGTGGGTCCTCCCCCATCTTGCCCTTAAATCTCAGTGGCTCGAGCTTCAGAAAACTTCTAAGATGGCTACTAGTATCGACCTCTAATACAACTAGTGCAACCATTGGAGCAACTACTACTGGCTAAACTCTGAAGGTGCCTCTCCACACGATCGAGGAGGTAAGCAAGACACTCATACATATCTGGCTGAACCATTGGTCGTGGTTGAGGTGCTGAAACTACGACCTCAAGCATACCAAGCGAACGTCGCTGACCCGCATTAACTGACTGGTGGTTTCAGCGAATCGTTGCGTAGTGGCCTCCCTAACTCTCTTATGTCGTGGGTGCATTTCTGAACATAACAAACTGACGAACCATACATGCAGATGTCATATTACAAACTATTGCCATAGTACCGAAACATAAATCAGGTACCAAAACAAACTCAGAAGGGCATATAAAGGCAAATCAAACTGACTCAATCAAAGATACCTAAGCCCTACAACTGGCCTAAACAATACGAAACCTAACTCTTTGATACCATCTTTGTCACGACCCATTTTCGAATCATGACTGGCGTACGAGGGGAACCGTCTAAAGGAGCCCGACCCATCTCGCACAAGCATTAGAGTACAGAACTTCTACCCAAATCCATATTCAATATAAGTAAATAAACAATATTAACTAAAAACCCAAACCTCATTTAATAAAGTAAAACATACATAATATCAAATACATAAAGTATTTCAAATTATAAACATTTGTAATAACAGAAACAAGAACAAAACCTATAGAAACCCGATGGGGAGCATGTGACAAATATACAGACTGGGACCCGATCAAAAGGGCACTCCCTGCCAAATTGGACTCCTCACTGAGCATATACGATTGGATAAACTAGCTATGATTAACTTGAAAAATGTTAAGGGGGGTAGTGTGAGAAAACTCATTGAGGGATGACGCTCCAGAATGCCTCTAGGACCTCACATAAACAATTTTGCAAACAGTTCAAAAAAACCACATGTAGGTGTAGTCAAATTCACACACACACACATACACACGCGCGCACGCTATGAAAGGAGTAGCGTTTCAAAAGCCAATTCGAAACTGCTTGCAGGCAAAGCATACAACATACGCACATACACACAGAAGTTGAGTAAAATCCTTCAAAACATTTTTCAACATTTATTAAAGTTAGCAAACCTTCAAAGACAAAGTTAAATTCTACAGAAACCTTTTACTTTGTTCGAAGTTCTAAAAACGATGTCTAAAACCTTTTTAAGCTTAATCAAAAATTTCCAAAATAGAGATCAAACGTTTATAAATTTTCATAAATTCCATTGCAGAAGTCAAAGAAAAACCCTTTTAGGTTATAAAAAAATTTTAGAATTAGAGGGTTTACCATATAGACACAAAGTGTTGCCAACCACGCAAATAACACCACACAAGCAAGTATAGCCACCAAGGCGAATATACTCACTAAGACGAGTGTAGCCACTAAGGCACTAGGTAGCCACTAAGGCAGAGAAATATATATATAAATGGCCACTGAGGCGCAACGATAGCCCTCTAGGCTACACTCCACAATGGATCCAAAAACAAAGTCAAAGTAGTTTTGCCCTCAAGCCTTGTCAAAGTAATATTTCAAAACAAACGTATGTATGTCCAAAAATAGAAAAAACATTTTACAAGCAAGCAACATGCATAGGAGACAATCATTTACAAAAAAAAAGTTTCAAATTTACTTTTAGAAACGTACCTAAGAAATATTATCTAACCACTTAATATTATTTCTAGAAACAAATTAATTTCTTAGAGAAACATAGAATCTTTCAAAACCAGAGCATTATTAATAGTTCAAAATACTAACAACTTTCCAAAAACATATTTCATTATTCATCAAAATTCCCAAAACCTCAGAAACAAACTTAAATCAAACAAATCCTCATATAGACCAAATTTTAGTATTTCCAATCCATTAATATTACGGATTACATGCCATAGCCATAGCACATCAAAAACAGACAAGTTCAGAAAGACAACCTATGTATCTGAAGTTGACATCGCACTCACCTAGACGCCGAGCGAATAATCCAACTCACGGTTCACCGATGAATGACTGGTCTCCTTAGAAACTGGACTGATTTGAAACAAAATATATATTCACGAAGAATTAACACGATCACTGTGACAATATAGAATATGCATGAAATGCAAATGTAGACTGAAATGCCATAGGCGTTAGAAATCTTATCTAAAATGAAAGTCTAACACTCATCGAAATTTGGACCTCAAAGCAAAATTACAATTCAGTCTCCAAACATTCAGAATTAACCAATCAGTTCCCAAAATATTAAAATTATCAAATCAAACCTCAAAATATTCAGAAATTGTATTTAGAACCCAAACTTGTAAAATATCAAGTTTAGTCCTTTTGGAAAATTACCAAAAAAGTCATTCTCTCAATTCAACCGATAGAAATCGAATCCAAACTCCCACAATGATCATAATCAACCTCAGAAACTCAAATCTATATTTTATTTCTCATAAAACAACTCAAAATCATCAAACATTAGCTCAAACCCGAACCAAATCCTAACCCATTCAAAACCACCTCAAATATTTCAATCCTGAGCTTAATATAGGTTCCTCTAACCTCAAACAATCATAATATAACAATCTCTAACAATCATTCCAACAGAAATCAACAAATATGTCCCAAATTTGCAAAACTAACACCAATTAGACCCATTTATGAACAACCTCAAATCTTCACTAATCAAGCTAAATATAGGTGTTTCTAACTTCAATCTATCATGATCTAACATCCTTCAACTCCCTTTTCGACAGAATCATTCAAATCCGAAACCATAGGTCAAATTAGACCCAAACAAGATTTTGAAATTAAAAACATGGAATGAGTGAAAAGAAGAGATTAGAATGGAAATCTTACCTCTAGGGATGATCAGAAACGTTGGGGAGACAAAGAGGAAATGAGAAGAATGATCTGAGAGTGAGAGAGTGTGAAAATGATGAGTAATAGACCAAGGTCAGGTGAGGGGTTATTTATAAACCCATCTTGCCAAAACATAACGTATCACTCATTTTCAGCATTTTTGGGTACATTATTGTGCGTTGTTCACCATCTACGCGCATAGAAGAAATATTGCGTAGATCCCTTCACAACGCATGTAAACGGCGTTTAGCAACTCTCGATTCCACCCATAACAAGATCTATATGCACAAAACTCCCTACAACACACGTAGACGGCTTACGCAGCCCACAAATCAACGAAAATCATGATTTACATGTGTAAATCCCTTTACAATGCACGTAGATGACATCCAACAGGCCCTAAGCACGTAAATTCACACCTCAAACGTGTTTTTTAACTCAAAATCACAAATCCCGTCATTCCTAGGACTTAACAACACCAAACTTGCAAGGGTATCGTCATGAAACAATTGTGAACATTTCCAAACACCCCAAACATCATCTCACACATTCGATAATCAAATTGGAGATAAGCTAAGATCATTCAAAATCAAATGAAGTTCCACAAAAGACCTTGTCGAAATTGGTCGAAATACTATAGAGAATCAATCAGAATGGGAGGGGTATTACATAATAGCTGACAACCTTAGGGGCTCAAAAATAGTACTCCATCCACCCTAAGAGTCACAAATCTGTAACAGACAGAACTAATCCAAGTACATCTGCGAGCACTGCAGTCCACGTGCTCAAGCAAGATATACCCCGTCAGACTATAGTATAATAATATACTACGAGAAGATGAGCAATAACACAGACTCACCATATTTATTCTAAATTATAACATCCCAAAAAGGGCTACAAAGGGACCAAAATGAAAATCAAAGTCAACTGTTGACTCCTACCACTAATCCAAAAATCAAATCATACGTGGACTCTGCCACTAATATAAACCAAATCATTCCTAGACTCTGCCACTATAATATAGTTTACATATTTTGATCCGAACACATGGTCACCACCTACCCTGGTAACTGATTTTCACATTGGTATACAAAAGGCTTCGTTTACCCCGTAGCATAGGTGTCTCGAGTCAGAATATTTATACCAAAAACTTGTAACATATAATATATATACATAAAACTTGTGCAATATTGTAAAATCAAAAAGGCATACAAAATAAGTATTTATTTCAGAAACATAAGTACCTCCCAATAGAACATTTGTTTTAAGTATTCAAACATCCATATAAAATGCTTCTACAGAAAATATCTCAAAATTCCAAAATAGAGTACCTTTCACAAAGGTTATAATAAATATCAAAAAATAATATTTATTCCAGAAATTATACTCATAATAGTTTCCAAACTGGTTTTTCAAACAGAGATTCTCACCTAAGTAAAATTTTAGGATTTACCGATTCTTTAGTTATTCTGGATTCCATACAAAGGCCTAGACACATCAAGAACAATATAGATTTGGAAAACATAGTCTATGTGTCTAAAATTGTCATCCCACTCACCTGGATATCCAAGTTGAATGGTCTACTCATGCACCACCAGTGGTTGGCTGACCTCACTGACCAGAACACGAAGTTAAAAAAGCAAATCATATCAAACAGATCAGAATGTGATACTAGTACTGTTGCGGTACCAAATGTACGAATGTCATGTAGATGCAATCTAACTCTCGACTTTTATAAATTCCAAATCTGGCCTAAACACTTAAAAAATTACAGATTGACTCGCTGACAGAAATTTATTACAAAAATATTGAAATCTCGTTCTGGTTGCTACCCAACTTTACAAATCACCCACATTACTGAAATCAACCTCCTAAAAACAAATCTAACATCCATTCCAACAATTAACATCAAAATCATCAAGATTTCTAACCTACAACTTTGGATCTTTCTTGACCCAAAGAAATAAATCATCAAATCACAACGCCCAACTCAAATCCATGCACTTCTAACTCAAATCTACCAAAATATAACAAGAACAACTCCAAATCAAACCAGAAAATCATTCAAAATAGAAACTTTAGGTTCCAACAACCATATTTCGTCCAAACTCAAAAATCTTCAAAACCAAAGTTAAATCCTTACATTTCGGAACTCAAACAACCATAATATAATAATATTTAACTCTTATTTAAACAGAAACTACCAATTCGAGCTCAACATCAACTTCGACCATAAACCCTAAATGAACAAATCTTGTACGAAATGAATAAAAGAAAGGACTAGAAGTTTATCTTACCTTAAGGAAGCAAAGAGAGATGTTGGAAGATGTTGAGAGACAGATTTGAGAGTGAGATAAATGAAGAAGATGACTAAAGGACGAAGAGAGTCGGATGGGGGGCGGAGAGCCGAAGGGGTATTTATAGACCCAAGTGCCAAAACACAACATTTCATTTGAAACAGTTTATGCTAGGCACATCTACGTGCATAGTATCTCATCTGTGTGGGTTTAAGAAGTTCTACATGCATAGATGATTCCACAACATGCTTAGATGTGCGTTTCAAAAACCTAGGGATTTTAGATCCAAAATCAACATGCATAGGAGACCTTCTATGCACGCGTCAGACCTTCTACGTGCGTAGACATCATTTTTAGTTCCAGTCCAATTATACCTTATGATCTACATGCTTAGATGCCCTTCGACGCACGTAGATTTTGATACTTTGAACATGTGTTCCAACTTAGAAACATAACCCCCATCATTCCCAACCTAAAGCCAATCCAACACTGAAACTCGACCGAATGACGTACGAAACACCTCTTGCACTAAATTTTGCAAAACTTAACATGATTAAACTCCATCAATGTTTATTCATCATATTGAGCACTCAATCATCATCATAATGATTCAAGAGCCGATTCAAAATTGAATGAAAAGCTATAGGACTCCAATCGGAACTGGCGGGATATTGCATACTTCCCTCTCAAAAGAATTTCACCATCAAATTTCCAGATTAATCAGATTAAAGCCAGAATCAAACCTAAGTCTCCAAATACCAACATATATCCAGAATCCCAACATAACTATCACAGAGGAACTAACTAAGAACTCACCAAACATGCAGAAGATGATATAGAAAATGCATAAATAGATAACATAATGAACCGATCTATGCATTGGTAGAATCAAACAGATGCAGATAGCTATACTGTGACATATCAAAATTATTCTTTTATGGAACACTTATAGATGGTATGGCGACAAAACAAGAAATAGATCGAGGACAGAATTCCTAAGAAACAAAACTGGAAATGCCAGAATGTACAAAGACATAAGAAACAAAGAGATATATTCTCAAAGCTCAAAGAATCATGTGTCGAAAGGTACAAACTCAGCACTTTTCAAAGATTATAATCGTAAAGTCCTGATACTTGATCAAATACACAGAGCAAAAAGGAAGGCAAATCAAATTGCAAACCAGACTACAAAGAAATTTCATGGCAAAATCATTTGGGTTAGATATGTAAAAACATATCCAATTCAGAATACATCCACAAAGGTCAAAGAAGATGGAACAGATTCAAACATTACTAGTAGAGGTAGCATAAGCACTCCAACAGAGTTAACTTACTAATGCACAATTTTCCATAATCACATCAAATCCACCAAACCTACCGATCATTCCATATAGCCCCAAAAGAATAAGACATGAAATTTCATAATTCAAACCTAAGTCTTTAACTCAACATATCTTGAAATCTCAACATATCAATCATGGATAAATTATCCATCACTCCCACATTTGCAATGTAAATTATCAGATCCTTAAAAACAAAAATTCTACAGCAAAATCTCATAAATTTGAACCATAATCGCACATCCAATCTATTTGAAATCATAGAACACCAAAGAACCCAATAGTAACAAATGTTACTAGCAAAGATATCATTAGTATTCCAAGGTGCAAATCATGCATATTCAATTCTCATTGCTTAAACTGAGTCAACTCGTAAGTTAATCCATATACTCACATTCGACTCCAGATCATATTCATATTCATAATCGTTTCGTTCCTTAAGTCAAACTGCAAATTGAATCTAACATAGTTCCTTAAATCTTATTCATAATTCTCCCATTATTATCATATTTATGTTATTCGTCACATAGCTCTTATTATAATTGTTTAACCTCAAACAAAATTATTAATCATCGGAATGATTATATCAACAATCGTCACCAATGATCTCACTATATTAGTATTGATACTTACCACTGTAACCAAAGAAATCATCAAGTGAATTTATCACCAAATCAATAATTGCATTCCACTTAATGCTTTGGCTATTTTACTAACACATCCAGTGTTAACCCTCCTTTTATCATGTATCAATATCAATTTCCATTCACCATACATGAAATACCCTCAAAGTCAATAGGATCAAAATATCGGTCTCAACACAATTCCTTTATTAATGTGATTATCTTCCAAACACTAATTACTCATTTTATCTCATATCAAAGAATAAACTTGTAAAATGATCTATCAATCATACTCTTAGCACTTCAAAGCCTTTAATACGCCAAGTACTGTCTCATTCTAATAAACACCAAACAATGTACATGTAATGAATGTCGAACTCAGATCTTTAGCAAATTTTACTCTAGTACCCCACAAAAATTTATTTGATAAACATATCATCAATTATAATCAGAATAATTCGCTAATTCCTCAAGTATATTATACTTAGTAGTATCATCAAGCTCTCTTATACTTAATAACCTCGTAGTACCATATTATCTCCTGATATTAAACCTCAAATCAGTCTCAATATTTATTTTTACCTACGAAAGAAATCAAATGCTTATCTATTGTTCCTCGAACTCTCCAAAGTACCATAATTCAAGCGCAACTATAATTAGGTCTCAACCTATCATGAACTCCTTATTCATGCGACATAACAATTCTCATAGTTTCGTTAAAGTAACCTTAGACAACATCTAGCAACCACAATCAAAGATATTCTAACCTCAAATTGATTTAGAGGATCACCACGCTTGTTACTGCTAGTTCATCAAAATCACCTTTTTGAAGAAAATACTCCAACAAACTCCCACAATACAGAGTTAATTAATATCCTCTTTAATAAAATAAGGAACCATCAACCAAATTTCATCTAACAAGACTATTGCTACCTACACACAACAGATAAAGTCTAATGAAATCAAACTAATATACAATGCAATGTAACACCAATAGAAAACAAAACATATGCAGAGATTTAGGAGAGAGAATATAACAATGCTATCGGCGCTAAAGCCTCTAGCCATTGGTTGTTCTTCCTAAATTTCCATTCCCAATTTATAACAACACTTAGCTATCTTATGCCCCGAATGTTTGCAATAAAAGCATCTAACCATTGCCTTGTTGCAGATTCTAGGATGTCCCTTCCCATATGTAATGCACCGTGAATATCCGCCTCGGCTGGTACCCCTGGAGGAAGGCTTAAGGCCTTGCTTTGGTTGACTGCCTTGGCATTGGCCTTGATGGCCACTCTCTACTTCCATAGTCCTACCCCTCTTATACGATTGCTCAGAAGATCTTGCGCTCACACTTTCAATCACATTTGCAATACAATTGCAATACGATCAAGCCCTTGAGAGGTGCACCCAAAAACATCCATTTGAGGTGTACG
>CAODLS011578846.1:0-24122 GCA_948243855.1 Flueggea neowawraea
TCCGCATTTATATTTTGATTTTGGTTTGAAAGAGCTTTGTTATTTGTCTTTAGTTTGCAAAAGATTTTCAACAAAGTTTTTAAACTCCTTAAAACTCCAATTCACCCCCTTCTTGGGGTGTCATTCCATCCTCATTGGGACCAAATTTTCAATTGATATTAGAGCTTGTGCTCTTGATATTATTTTTGTCTTAATATCCAAAGATTTTTAAGATCCCAAAAATGGCATTTCTTTGTAGCATTCATAGATATGAAGGATTGACAATTAATAGATCTCCTTTCTTTGATGGCAGTGACTGTACTTACTGGAAAACAAAAATGATGGTTTTTCTCAAGTGTGAAGCTGAGGAAATCTAGGATGTTGTTGAAACTGGTCCATATATTCCTAATAAGACAATACATAGTGTTGAAAGGACCCAACCAAAGGAAGAATGGATAGATCATAACAGAATGATGGTGCACTACACTAACAAGGCTATGCACATACTTTATTGTGCATTAAGAAAATCTCAGTTTAACAAAGTCCAACAATGTCAAAATGCCCATAAGATCTTAAGGACTTTGGAAGTTACTTATGAGGGCACCTCACAAGTCAAAGAGAGCAAGATATCCCTCCTTATTCGTAAATACGAGATGTTCAAGATGGAGGAGGATGAATTCATTCAAGACTTGTTTGATCAATTCAATGACATCATCAATGGCCTCAAATCTATTGGAAAATCATATACAAACTCTGAGATAGTGAGGAAGATTTTAAGATCTTTGCCTAAATCATGGGCTTCCAAGAAAGATGTTATCCTTGAAGCCAAATATCTCTCTTCTCTTCCATTGGAGGAAGTGTTTGAATCCTTACTCACATATGAAATGGGTTTGAAAGAAGAACATGAAGGCAAGAAGAAAAAAGGGAAAGACATAGGCATTGCTCTCAAGGCATCCTCAAAATATGTTGAAAGCTCAAGTAAGGATGATGATGATGATGATGATGAAGTTGATTCTGATGATGTGGAGCACCTCATTATGAAATTCTGCAGATTCCTCTCAAAAGAAAGAGAGGCAAAGAAGGCCAGCAAGAGGAAGAGCAAACTCATTTGCTATGAATGTTATAAATCGGGTCATGCTAGACCGGACTGTCTATATCTGAAGAAGCATAGCAAAAAAGAAAAAGAAGAATCATTGATGATGTTTCCAGTTCCAGCGATAAGGATAAAGTTGGAGGAATATGTTTGACTGTTATCAATGCCAAGGAGAAAATTCCAAATGTGGTACCCTTTCCATGAACTCAAAATTTGATTTATTTGTGTATCTATGTTTGTCAACTATTTGTTGATTAAATATATTTTTGCATTGATTTGTTTATTTATTGCATATACTAAATTTTTTAAATTCATACAGGAAGACTTTTTTTAAACTCTCTATGCGTATTTTTAAACAAACAATGGGAGTTTTGTTTTTAAAATGATATCATTGAAAATATCTTTTACTTAGGGGGAGCTAAGTGTGCTTAATTATTTTCTCATATTTTCTTTGAAAAAAAGGGAGAATGCTTATTTTTTAATGATACAAAAAGGGGGAATATGCCATGAATTTGAAATTGTGTTAGTTATCTACTACGATAATAACAATTGGTATCAAATGTGCTTAAATGTATTCATGTGTTTCATCAATTGGTATCCTTATTGTCTTGAACATCATATATTATTATGTTGAGCTAACCAAGTCACAAGGACTGAAATCCTTGATCAAATCGTTTGTATTGGTGATTAGATGTTCAAATTCATGACTGTTTTGTTATCATCAAAAAGGGGGAGATTGTTGAGTTCAATTTTGATGATGATCAATGCAAAATATCCATGAAAAAGGTGCAAAGATGTAATCTTGCTGATATTTGGTCACCAAGCAAGTTGATGCATGCATAGTTGGTTGTTATGCACACAGAAGAGCATACAAGCCACATAGATGAGGAGCATATGCTACTGGAATTGATATTCATGCACATCTATGCATGCAAAAGTTTTACTACACACGTTGATGAGAACTCAGCTTGATGAGGAGAAAATGCGCAAGAGCCGAAGCACGTTGAGAAGAGTTAAAGGCACGTATAAGAGAAAAGATGCAATCTTTAAAGAGATGTTCTACACATGCAAAAAAAGAGTTATACACATATAGACGAGGATGAGTTATACTACCTGACAAAATCAAGACGCTCCTCGAAATTTGAATTGGAATATTCTCTATCAAAGGTCCAGACAGTGTCAGAGAGAACTCATATTCGCGCACGCAATTGTTCATGCTAAGTACGTAGATGAGATGAGCTGGATTAGCTGACAAAGCCAAGATGATCCTTGGGAATTCAAATTCAAAAATTCACTGACAAGTGCTGACACATGTGTAGAGCAAAGGTACAATCTTGAACGACTACGCACGCAGACCAAAGTGCAACGCACAAAGCAAGCCACTGGATAAAAACTGCATAAAGATTGAAGCAGTGCACCTAGAATGTGGCATAGAGCACGCAGAACTTAATAGCAATGCACTTAGAAGAAGAGAAATGCACACAGAAGAAGAGCAATGCACGTAGATGTTGATCTACTCAAAGCCGAGACCATTGGAGTTCCATCAAAGCACACAGACTTGCATACACAGCACGTAGAACTCAAATAGAAAAAGGTACTATGCACGTAGATTGTGGCTACGCACGTAGAAGACAGTGACGTCATTTACTAGACAAAATTTGTCTTATTTCACAACAGCTACTTCGAGGCTCCAATGGCTATATTTTGAAGGGTGGCGATAAATAGACGTCCTAAAATATAAGAGAAGTAAGAGATATCATTGCTAAAACTTGCTAATCATTCTATCTCTCTTGTCTACCTTTATAACCAATTTGATCTATTTATTTACTATCATATTCTAAGTTTGTGTGATCCCTAAATTTTGAATATCTTGGGTTTATTTGTAACAAGCAATGCTATTTGCTTGAGGATAGTTAAGTTTCCTTGTTGAGCCGTTAAAAACAAAAGTGGTTGCTAGTTAGCCTTAGAAAACTAGTGGGTAACAGTTTGCTAGTTGATCCCACAAAAACTAGAGGTTTGGTTTGCTTGTTTTATCCTAAAAACAAATGGTAACGGTTTTTTAGTTTAGACCGCAAAAATTAGGGATACAGTTTACTAGTTCAGCCCATAAAAACTAGGGATACAATTTTCTTATTGATCCTGCAAAAAAAAGTTGTTGTAAACAGTTTCCCTCCACCAGTAAATGAGGAGATACTTGATTGAATTCTCTAGTGGATCTAGAGGAGTAGATGTATGTCAAGATGATCAAACCACTATAAATACTGGGCTTTGATTTTCTCTCTCCCTTACTCTCTCTCATTTACTTTACCTTGCATTTGATTTATTTTGTTTGTGGATTGGTTGTTTTATTGTTTCCGCATTAATACTTTAATTTTGGTTTGAAAAGAACATTGTTATTTGTCTTTAGTTTGCAAAAGATTTTCAACAAAGTTTTTAAACTCCTTAAAACTCTAATTCACCCCCCTTTTGGAGTGCTATTCGATTCTCATTGGGACCAATGACTGCGTTTTCAGAACTCCTTCCTCAACTAATAGCAATAGGAGAGAGGTGTCTCCTTCAGTCTGTTGAACCACGAACGAGCATGGTCCTTTAAGATTATCAAGAACGCGCGGCACATGATGGCATCTTGCCACCCTTGAAGCATCATGATTACTTTATAGTTTTGGATATGCTCATGTGGGTCTTCTTTTCCCGAGAATGTTGGCAACGTTAGAATCTTGAATTTCAGAGGAAGTGGAGTTCTCATAACTATAATATCCCAACCGTTCTAATTAGGCTCTCTATAACACTCCGTAAAATTCCAACACAATTCTCTATAGAATCTTGGTCAATTTCAATTGAAACTCATTCAATTTAGATTTCAATTTGGGTTTGAAATGATCTTTAGACGTTTGGAATGATGAATTGGTGTTTGAGGATGTTAATTGATATTATTTTTTGCAAGGATGGGTGTTATGGAACCTCGAGAACAATTCGGCACATGCGAGGAATCGAGAAGAGTCAATTATGCGGGCTTGAATGCTGCCCAAGTATGTTAGCTTTAAGTGTGACATACGTGATCTAGAAATGAAGATCAACGTACGTTGGGGTTGTGCACAACGTACGTTGATTTCCTTAAAACGTATGTTGTGCTGAAAATCGCAAATATGAGGCTACTAGAGGAGGCATGACGTACGTTAATGAGTAGCAACATATGTGAGGCACGTATACAATGTATGTTGAGGTTGAAATCACGTACGTTGCTTTGGTTGTTCGTTGAACTGGTGTGTTTTGATTTGCAGCACCATTAAAACCCCAAACCCAACTCCTATTCACGCAAAACTCAGTTTTTCACTCAAAACTTACTCCAAACTCGTCTTTATACATCACCCACTGCCTCTTATTGACTCATTTCCATTTCTTAAGGTAAAAACACGTGTCTAATCCATTTCTTTCTTCCATTCCATGCTTGAATCATGTTTTGATGTTTGGATGGTTATAGGTGATGGTTTGCACTTAGAGTTTTGGATTTAGATTGATTTTGTGATAATGTGAGTTAGAGATGGTTAGATTATGTTAAATTGATGTTATAAATGCAAGAATTTGGTTTGGTTTTTGTTGTTTATGCATGCATATTGAGTGGGTGTTGTAAGTGACAGTTTTGAGTTTCAATCTCTACTTAGAACGAATTTTTGAGTTAATTTGAGATTAATTCTGTTAATTTATGATAGAATGAACTTAGAATTAGTATGGGTTTATGTTGGAATTGAAGATTGATGTTGCTTTAAAGTGGGTTTGGATTAGGGTTAGGTTTGAGTTTGAAGAAATGATCTGTAATTTTGAGTTTGTTTGATGAAATAAATTGTAGATTCATGATTAGGAGGTTGATTTGAGTTGATTGAAGTGACTTAGAACTTTGGGGTGACAGCCGATACAAATTTGGAGTATTTTTTGGAAGGGTTTCTATTGTTAGAAATAAACGGCAACATTTTGAATGATTGAGGGTTAGAATATGATTATGAATTATTTGAGGAAATCAATTTGTAATTTTGAGGACTTTAAGGTTTAGATCCTAATTGTAAATGTTCAATCTTTGAGACGAGAGCATTAGGTCTTTGATCGAAATAGGATTTCTAACAATGGCATAGGTTGGTTAATGCATTGCATTGCATACATATTCGATAATGCTACAATACAGTATTTGACTTCGTTGTAATAAATCTTTGTTCTCAGCTCTGTTCAATTTCGGAGGTGACTAGTCATTCATCAGTGGATCACAATTGGATTATTAGCTCAGCGTCCAAGTGAGTGCGTCAACAGCTTCAAACACATAGGATGTGTCTTCTGAAATCCTATATGTTTTTGTTGTGCTCTAACATTTGCATGTAATCCGGACTAATTAATGGGTTGGTATTAATAAATCTGACTTATGTGATAACCTATGTTATAGAAATCGAATTTGGAAACCATTATGTTTTCTAAAACATTTAGTTCTGAAATTTATGAAGTGTATTTTCTATTTATATATAAGAATAATTTCTGAAAAAATAATTATGTTCGGTATTTAAAGTATTTTCTGTTTACTATGCTATTATGAAAATAACTATAGTTTCTATAAAATAATTACCTATTTTGTATGCCTGTTTGGTTTTAAATATATTTCTATAAGTTTTTTATATATAATATATATTATTCTGATATGAGACACCTAGCTACGAGATAGCATAGCCCTTAGTATACCAATGCTTATTCATTTGCCTATGTGGCTATCACCAGCCTGGAGGGATGTTATTTGTGTAAGTGGCTATACTTATTGCCTAAGTTGATATACATATAACAGATGCCTAAGTGGCTATATATGGTGTCTAAGTGGCTATTATCAAGGCTAAATGACTCTACCTATCAAATCCTGGTCCCGCGAAGCTTTTGAATATTATTCTCCATAAATGTTTTGAAAAATAAATAATATTTCAGTAAATATTTTGAAATGTAAATATTATATCTATTTCATGTTTTGAGAACTAAATATGTTTACCCAATTTTATTTATTAAACTGATATGTATGATTGTCTATTACTTGTTGAGGGTGTGAATGATTTCAAAATGAATTTCAGAAAAAAACTATTATTGTATACTTAGCGTGTATATGTATTTAAAAGAGTAAATCTGCATCTGGTAGTTTTCGAAAAAAGTTTTCAAAATAGTTTATGTGATGCACATATGATGTCATCTAGAGTGTCGTCCCTCACTGAGTTTTCTCATCGTCCCCTCTCCCTCACTCTAACATTTTTTAGGATATGTTGATAGCAACATCTGGTCTTCTATACTCAGTGAGGCGTCCTTATCTGCAGTGAGTGCCCTATTATTCGGACTAGTTATCAATTATGTTAGATGCTCAACATCGGGTAATGGGTTACGGTTCTGTATTAGATAATATTGGTGTAACTAATTTTATGTATAATTATATATTTTTAATTTTGATATTAAGATTACTGTTTTTATTATTCAATATATAAATTTTAAAATTTTATAGTTGTTAAATTGTTTTAATATGACTAACAAGCCAATTAATAATAAGAATTCGGGTAGATGTTCTGTCCACCGAGGCTTGTGCAAGATGGGCAGGGCTTCTAGTTTGATTCGTCTCGTATGTCGGTCATGGTCAAAAAATGGGTCGTGACAATAACCTCCTTAGTGAACAGAGATTTTTCTTTTTGTTGCTCTCCCTCTACAGGGACCAACTTCTTCTGCTTGAGGACCTCATTGATCATCTTCTTCACCTCCGTCGCTTCTTGAACACTCATTGAAGACTGGGGCTCCATCCCAACCTTCATCTGAGGGACCTTTGGTTCTCCTCTACAGGTACTTTCCACCATCTTGGGAGTAGTCTTCACTTCTAGCCTCGCCTCAAGCTTCAAGGACAAGAACGTCAAAATGCTCTTAATGAGGTGCAAGGTTTGGTTGTTTAGGAACTTGAGAAGGTTGATGATGACTTCGTTCAGGAACATCACGCCTTTTCGCCACTACTCCACTATGAAAGCTTCGGGCGTTTGCGCTCAACGTGGGTGGAAGTTGCACCTAAGGAAGGAATTTTTGAAGCAAAGCAGCCATCTCTCCCAGTGCTTTCTGGTTTTCCTCATTCTATTTCATCAGCACCTCGTATTTAGCTAATGGAACGGTTAGGATGGCAGTTCCTGATGCTCCTGCTCCAACTCCAGTGCCACCTATTCTTGTGTCTTCCTCGTGATGTCCGGCTTGGTTTGAAAGCGTCTGCACCATGGTGATTAAGTAGGTGGCTGTTGATGAATTTCTTCTTGAACTTCCACGAACAAGGTTTTTTGTTTAAGTATTCTCACAGACGACACCGATTGTTGTTGCCTCGTGAAAAGAACAACACTGATAAGAGAACTCGAAAACTTATGAATCGTTAACACTGCCTCATGACCTGAAAATATAAAGCACGATGAGGTCGGGTTGCTCCATAAGAGAATCTTCGGTGCTCAAGTTTGTAAGGATTTTGGCAAAGTGTAAATGTGCTTAGTTAGTAGGACTTACCTCCACAACTCATCCCAACGTCTATTTATAGAGTGATGAGTAATGAACTGATACTAATGACCCGTATCTCCTTATTGATGGTAGTCGTAACGTTTTTCGTTATGACTTGAAGTGTAATTAATGAATTTTAACACCAAGGTCTCATAAGATGAAAGCAAATAAAAATGACTTATAAAATAACACTAAACAACATATTATGTTCTTTTTTTCTGGCATAATATTTCCTTCATATTTGTATGTTACATAATAATTTTTTTTATTTTGTTAAACCAATCAAATATTTTTGCCTTACATCCTCTAATATAAGCATCGATTTTGTCATGGACATATTAGTTATTTTTGTGACCTGTATGGGCCTCCCATCAATCTACTATCTTGATATAAGATCAAAATTATTCAATCAACCAAAAAAAATAGTATGTGTAATTTTCTATTGCACAATCAAGGCATCCATTCATGAATAAAAAATAAATTATTTAACGAATAATATCAAACAGAGGATCAAAAACCTATCAGATACACAAGAAACAAGCCGTTGCTAGTCGCTATGGACCACCTTCGTTAGAATGATGGGAACACGACATGTATCCGCAACTTAAAAGCCACCAAAATAATGTTATTGTTGTTGAGTTCAGTTTTGATGATGATGAATGCAAAACATCTATGAAAAAGATGCAAAGTTGCAGACTTGCTGATATCTTACAATAAGGCACGTTGATGCATGCATAGCTGAGTCATACACACACAGAAAAGCCTACAATGAACGTAGATGAGAAGTAGATGATACTAAAAATCATTTTCACACATCTACGCACGCAGAAGACATTGCAACGCACGTTGGCGAAGTCCAGATCGATGAGGAAAATGTTACTGCAAGCAAGGCTCGTAGATGATGCAAAGTAGACATCCTTGAAGAACACCTAACAACGCGTGCTAATGATCAAAATGAGGATTTGCGTGGTGGAGGCCATTTGAGTTGTTTTTACAAATGAGGATGTGGATTTGTAGGAAGAGAAAGAAGATATTTACAAGAAGGACAAAATGGTCATAGAAATTTCATTTCATGTGATCTAATTAGATGCGTCATTGTTTTCCTAGCAAATTACAGAGCACTAACGGAGGAAGTAAAGTGCAACCGCGTTTAAATTTCAAGGATTTATATGTCCTTCACTAGAAACATAAGGATCAAGTTACTAATATAGGTTAACGTAAGGGACTTCAAAATTATTTTTCTAATATCTTTTTGGTGTATAATTTTAAATTACTTTGTTATTACACCTAATATTTGCGATGGATAAATAATTAGAATTTGTTTGGCTAGCATTTGCTTCTGAAGGTGCCCACAGTTCAGAACCGCTGGTTTTGATTCATTGAAACAAGGAACAAAAATCGAATCGCCCATAGCTATTTTTAGGTGGTTTCGATTATAGTTATTGTTAGGTTTCGATTCGAACGGTTTGATTCATGATTTTGGTTCAATATTTCAAACGGATTAACTGAATTTTTTAAGATAAAAATTAATAAAATAATGTTGTCAACTATTTTGGTTCGGTTTCAATTTAGTTCAATTTCGGTTTGGTTTCAGTCAACTGTCCAAGTATGGGAAGTATTAATGGTTGGATTTTTTATTTGAAATGTTGGATGAACGACGGTTAAACCAGTCGGTTTAAACCAACTGTTTGATGGTTTTCTGATAGGTTGAACATGAATCAGACTAGTTATGGGCGGTTTCAAAACTGCCTGGTTCCAATTTTCGATTTTAAGCGGTTCGAAAATGACCATGTCTATTTACATCGTTTATATAACTAATTTCATTAAAGAAAAGAGTTTTTACATTTTCACTATGCAACTGTAAAACATACAAAGACTATCAAACTGCTCTTCTTCCTAAAGAGGTCTTTTTTTTCTTCCAAAAATTAGAATTTATTAGTTTTTACTTTTCCCTGGAAAGAAAATAGCAATAAATAGCAGTCCTTAATAGCAACTAAATAGAACTTTAGATCTTAGATGCGGTAACGTTTCCTCTGAAATCTCCCTCGAGAAGGGAAAGCTTCTACATGGTGTAGTCTTCTTTTCTGAAACAGTATTCAGATCATTGTACATTTGAAAAGAAATGGAAAAGAAAGAGTGGTTATCAGAAGCAGGCATGTCGGGGGAGAAGAAATTCGTGGATTTGTGTAAAGGCGTAAATGGACTCGACAAGGTGATCTTGCGCGAGGTCCGTGGTTGTTCTGCTGAGGTATTGCTCTGTATCTGATTCCGTAATTCTCAATTTCACACTACGTTGATTTTGTTTTTGAATTTTTAAGATTTTGTAATTCGGAATTATTTCTCGTTCCTCTAGATCAGAAACATTTATGATGTGGATCATTTGAACTCGAAAACAGCACTCCCGTGTTTCGATTTTTCGGTTATTCTCTCTTTTTGCGGGATTTTAGATTTATTAGTTCTTGATTTTTAGACTGTTTTTAGGAAGGTGAAGTTGTTTTGATATCCTCCATGAGCTTAATGCGAGCATTCTGGCTGTCACAGTCGCATATGCTTTAAGGTTTACCTTATGACTGAGCCTCCATGAATTAGTTGCTGGGATATTATTTGTTTTGTAGTTTAACAGTAGCATGTTCTTTAATTTACTGGCCAAATTGCCCCATGGTGCTTAGCATCTTGATTCATAGTGGCATTCATCTTTTTCTTCACTGTTTTTGAGCATGGAAGCACTCTGTTTTCAAAGAGTTCAAAATTATGATAAAAGCTTTCTGATGGCCAGCATGTTTTGTTTTGACTCCAAATCGATGTAAAACCAGTTTAGGTGTCTTCTAATCGGTTCAGTAAAAGTTTGATGCCTATAAGCATGGGGATTTTCCAATTTGATTGCGAGGGAGTATAAGGTTGGTGAGTTTAATTGGGCATTATTGTTATGAAGATTCCTTGAGGTAAACGTATGCTTTTGGGGGGTTTCAAGTTGTGAAGAAAAATCAAACCTGCAAAGAGTCTAGGATTTGCCATTTGATGGTTTAATTAGTAAGGACTGGCTGCAAACTTGGCAGAAACGAGCATTTTAATGATATAGGAAGGATTGGTTAAGGATGTAACTCTGTTGCATTTTGCTTCTTGGGCTGGAAACGGTAAGAGTATATCAGCAAGTGATAGAAAGGAAAAAGGGAAACCGGGAGCAGAAAAAGAGAAAATATTTGAGAATATTCAGTATAATTTGGTATTTATAGACTTAACGGCCTTTCTTTATTCTATTACTGTTGGTATTGTAATAATAGAACTGCTAAAGATCTAAACGGGAATTTATCATGTATGTTAATTTCTGTAGATTAAATCTATACTTGTCATTTTTTGTTCATTAGTTTTAGCCTTGGCTTCTTTGGTGAATCTTGTGCATCCATAGCACATACTGTTTCATCTTGCAAGCTATTCATTCCCATTCTGAAGACGTGTATTACTTTTCGATTTTGTCTACTTATGCATAACCTGTTCAAACAAACCTATTGCAGTTTAAAATGTATTATTCATATGTTTTCAATTAGCAAGCTCTATTGTCTTTAGCATTTCAAGCATATTGATACTCTTCAATGAGAAGGGTATGTATATCTGTTTAATAATGCCATGCATTGTGTAATTTAGTTATAATGCTATTTACTAATTACTGGGCAAATGATTGCATCCCACTTATATTGGATTCAATGGCACTCCACTTGAATTATTCTTTAATTTCTTATTCGTAAATTTGATTACATAGCTTGTTGATTAGAGGATTATGATTGGTGTACTATTTGTTATCGAACAGATTTATTTATATGGAGGCCAAGTCACATCTTGGAAAAATGAACATGGAGAAGAATTGCTTTTTGTTAGTAGCAAGGTAATTTACTTAATGTCATTGTTTTTAAGAAGGCAAGAGATTGCATAAACCTTGTGATTGAAATCTTTTCATTTTAGAAATTTTTTCTTTTCTAAATGCTATATTTGCTCCCTTGACATATTCGTTTTTTTTTTCCGTGGGACTTGAACAATTAAAAAGACAAATAGAGGTAATAGAATACATTAGGAGATCACTTGAAAGGAGAATGAAATTGAATTTAAAAAATATGTTGGTATTACTTCTGTCGATTCTCATCAATCCTACTCGTACAAATGAGATGAAAAGGTACAGTAATCCTCTTTGTAAATAAGTTAATCCATCAAACCATCTACATTCCAAATGTAAATGATAAATGTAGATATCCGCTAGTAAAATAACTCTTCCCTATTAAAAATTGGCTGGTAGAAACACAAAAGTTCAAACAATTATCAACATTTAAATTTTACCCTGCCTTTTTGTTCTTGAATTTTTTGCTCTATTGCTATGTCATGAACAAAGCTCTCCGTACTAGAGAGAAAAATTTGAAGGTAACATATAAAACATTGAAAAATAGTTTTGATGAGGAAGAAAGAAGTACAATTATGCAGTAGCCTGTAAAGAAGAGAGACCATATTATCCGGAGCAGTATATAGGGAAGGTGCATATACTGTATTAATGAATTCAGAATGATAAAAAAACAATTGTAATACAGACTTTGAAGGTAAATGAATTCTCATATCTGAATAAATAGATTTTCTTGCTTCAAAAAATTGGTGGCCCTCCACAGCATCTTGTTGCATCAAAAAGCATTTTGAGTTAAATTGCTTCCATTTCTTATACAATGGACGTTTAAATGGTTAAGTCAATTTTCTTTTTCTTAAACTAGTGGAGAAAATTAGAGGAAAGAAAAGCATCAAGAATTGACTATATGAAGAGTATCATATGTTTTCTTTTTCCAATGGATGTTACTGACCATATTTTACTCATTTTTGAACTGTCATTGCATTTTAGCCTCCTGATTTTCATTAGAAATGACCATAATGACTTGTATTATCTGATGACGTCAAAGTAAATGAAATAAATCTTCATCACCTCATATCATTTGCTATGGATCAGTTTTTTTCTCTTTTTTCTTTTTTTTTTCAAGGCCGCTTTAAAGATCAAATTTCACTCTGTTGGTACCACAAATGAAGTTGTGAACCAAGCCTCAACTTCTCTTGAGCTCGAGTTGATTGGAAGTAGAAAAACTGTTGGCATTATTTCATGATGTTAATATGAATTTCCCATTATTTTCAGTTCCTTAGAATCTATTTTGAGCATCAGAACTTTTGATTTATGTTTTGTGAAAAATTGGACAATAACTTCTGAGTTATGTTTGATTCAGCTTTTTAAGCTGTTTAGGAGTTTTAACAAATTAAGCAGCTAGCTTTTTTTTTTTTATAAGTAATTAAGCAGCTAGTTGAAAGTAGGTTTTCCTAATTCTAACAAAATATTCTGTGCTGGCAGTTTTTCAGTTGCCCATAGATGTTGGGAAGAAAGGCCAAAAATGTATATCGATCACTTAAACATTGCTGATTTAGTGTAATTAAACGTACGAAGCTTGCTCAATGTAGCACAAAACTAGGATTTAACAGTATTCTTATTAACTTCTTTCATAAGCTAAATCTGATAAAGTCAGTGCATATTAACAACTGAATTCTGACATTTGACTCTCACCGCATATACCGATGCAAAAAAAAAATGAAAAGCTTTATGGTGAAAATTGTTATAAATTATTTGTTATTGTTAATAGTCAATAAAGAAAAGAAGTCAGGGTGGAGCAAAGGACTGGTAATGCAAGAAGAAATGTTGAGTTGGAAAAATTCGGAGTGAATTTTAAACAAAGGACTCAGAGAAGAGGAAGGAGACAGATAGAGAGAATACTTTGAATTTTATATGGGGTCTTGTTCTGTCTTTCATCTAGATTTTTATTTTGAGGATGATGTATTTGTTTCGTAATGTTTCTTCACAAGGTGGTGATGGGCTAAGGCATTTAATATAGTTCGTGAAAGCTGATCATTTTTATTCTTTTCTTTTCTTTTCTAAGACAATTGTGCCTTCTTTTTATTGCAGGCTAATTTTACTCCTCCTAAGGCTATTCGTGGAGGTATTCCCATCTGCTTTCCTCAAGTATGTGCTTAACCTATTTCAACTAAAATTTTCCTTGCCATTTGATTTGTTCTTTGAGTAAATCTTTTGGCATATGCAGTTTGGAAGTCAAGGTCCTTTGGATCAACATGGATTTGCGAGGAATAGGCTTTGGGCTATTGATAATGATCCCCCACCTTTTCCATCAAATAGTTCAAACAAGGCCTTTGTTGATTTAATCCTTAAGAACTCTGAAGAAGAAGTGAAGAGTTGGCCTCACAGGTGTGTGTGTGTGTCAAATTTGTACCTGAAATCAAATGCTGTTCAAATTTTTGTGCATTCCTTGGATGAGATTATTCCTTTAATGGAATGAAATTATTTTTCTATTCTTTTCACTTTTAGATTCTCCTTTTACTTTTTGTTGGGGAAGGGATTTCAATCTTTGAGATTCAGGCTTTATATCTTTTTGATTATTTTTGTGATGTTGGAATCAATGTATAGATGGTAACTCTTATATGATGGCTTGTATTTTGTTTGATCTTGTAAAACTTACTACTGTAGTTAATGCTTTTGTTACATTATTGCAGTTATGATTATGTGTATATGTTTATTCAAAGAATAACATAATGTATAATGGGTCTCAACTATTTGCAGATGTGAATTTCGTTTGAGAGTAACGCTGGGTCCTGGAGGAGATCTAATGTTGACCTCTCGCATTCGAAATACAAACACTGATGGAAAGTCATTCACGTTTACTTTCGCCTACCACACCTATTTTTCTGTTACTGATATCAGGTTGTTTGGTTGGACTGTTATATCTATATGGTTTGGCTGTCCTTTTTTTATATCATAATTTTATCAATTTAATTTTAAAATTGGCATAAAGCATAAATTTTTCATTTAGAAATACTCTAAGCAAAGTGAGTGTATGTGCTCTCATTACTTCAAAGTGAAGCACATGGATTCATTTATATATGTTTGTATAAACCTGCATCGAAGATGATAATGATGGCAATTTAATTTTTGTATGCCTAAAAGCAGCAGAACCTTTAACGTGAATGTACACAAATTTTTCTCCTTCAATTGTCCTATGAAATTGCTGCATCTAATGATACAGTATTGTGTAGTGCACACATAAATATCCTTGATCGTCCTCTGATATACAATTGTATGACAAAGCTAGTGCATGTGCCCTTGGGAAATTTGTTTGAATGAAAGATTGGCAATGTCCATATGGAGGTTTATCACTGCTACCTTTGTCTAAATTTTGTGTCATATATAGAAAATAAGGGCTTCTTTGTTAAAGTAGCGTCATATATTAATCGGTTTAGGTAAACTACAGTGATTGACTTCATCTATGTTGTTTTTGTCTAGTGAAGTGCGAGTAGAAGGACTAGAAACATTGGATTATCTGGATAACCTGAAAGACAAAGAGCGGTTTACTGAACAGGGTGATGCAATTACATTTGAATCAGAAGTTAGTGTTGTTTGTTGTGGATGCTTAAGTTTTGAATTGCATATTCTTTCAATCTTTCTGTCACATTTAGACATATTAATTATTATTAATATTTGTTTATTGTAAAGGTGGATAAGATATATCTAAGTACCCCAACAAAGATAGCTATTCTAGACCATGAGAGGAAGAGAACATTTGTACTGCGGAAAGATGGACTTCCTGATGCTGGTGAGTAAAATGAGGTCATATTTCTCAACTCTATTATTGCTATTTTTGTGGTCATCTGCAGTATCTTTATTAGACCAAATGAAAACTAGTCAACTAACAAGATTGATACCTTTTGTCCCATCTTGCCCGCATGTGTCATAAACAATGTACACCATGTTATTCTAATATGGAAGCATATATGCACTTGAGTTGAAAGTAGAGCTGATGGACTAAATTATGAGGATGGAAATACATGTGTATACCTGGTGGATGTCAAAGTCCTCTTTAATGACAAAACCTTTGTACATTTTGACAAATGTTGGCAGCCCTGTTTAGAGCTTTATCTTTGCCCATAAATGCAAATATAATACTGAAAACTTCGTTACTATTGGTTTGCACTTGATGCTATGTGCCTTGTTTTCTCACTCTAGTCTGTCCTGTTCTCTTCATTATTAATCAATGTCATTAGGCAATTCCTGCTGTTATATAGTAAACTGAATAACTCATATTCTTTTCTGCTGCAAACAAACCAAAAGGCTCAAGCTATGTCTTCGGACTGCATATTCCTTCTAGCTGTTGGATCCTCTTTGGCCTTTTTGTGCTACGTTCCAGCCATAATTTTCTGGCTGCTTTATTTTAGAAACAGCTCTCAGTTGCCATAAGAATCTTCAATCATCTCAAAAAACATCCTATTTTTTTCAGAAATGCCAAATGATTGGTTCTACAACCAACCTTAATTTGGAAATTGTAAGATTGATGTCTTGTGGCCTTAATAGGGGTGTAAATGAGCCAAGCTGCTCGACGACTGGCTCGATAAAAGCTTGCTTGTTTTCATATAAATGAGAAACTTACTAGTTAGACAAGTTCTAAACGAGTTTAACTTGGTTGCTAGTTGAAAAAGCTATAAACAAACACGTGACTAATTTAAATTAAGTTTTAAACAAATTGAGCTTGAGTCAAACTCAAGTCACAAAATCTAAACAAACTTATAACGAGCCAGGCTCAAGCTTGTTAAGTTTTGAACAAGCCAAGCATAAACACAAAATATAGCTTGAGTCAAGCTTGATCAAATATAGCTTGAGTCAAGCTTGATCTCGAGATTTTATTATTAAGTCAAGCTTGAACACTTCAAAGTCCTCTTGGGCTTGGGTACCTTATATCATATAACATGTACACCAGGATACATTTTTTGTTAAAGTTAGGTCTTCCTATGTCAATTTGTCAACTTGTCATCAGCCTTTATTCTTTTTTTTAACACTAAAAAAAGCTTCTACTTTAACAAGATTAACGATTATGTTGCAGAATAGGGCATGGAAAGATTTAAACAGAATATCATGAAGAAAAGTTAATTTTTGCTTATATATACAAGTTTATAGAAACAGGATTGGATAACAGTGTAAATCAGTATCATTGTAGCTAAAGTCTGTAATTTGAGTTACAATGAATTGGTTTTCAAGAGGAATAGCATAATTTAGGAAGTGTACAAACATGAAAAGCAATATTTTGCGATGACCAGGACAGAAAAAAAATGGAAAATTGGTTCTATTCTATTTACTTCAAGCAGTTTCAGTGAAATGAATTACAATTTGATGCTTTACATCACTTGCCTCTATTCATTAAATGAGTTAGTGATCTGTTTGAGCCCGTAATTTATTATATATGCTCTAGAATTGATTACATCAAGTGATTGTTAGTTGATTCTTTTATGCAGTGGTTTGGAATCCTTGGGATAAAAAAGCAAAGGCAATGCCTGATTTCGGTGACGATGAATACAAGCACATGCTGTGTGTAGAGGCTGCTTGTGTGGACAAACCAATCACTTTAAAACCTGGTGAGGAGTGGAGAGGAAGACAGGAGCTCTCTGCCGTTCCATCCAGCTACTGTAGCGGACAACTTGATCCACAGAGAGTTCTTCATGGTGGTTAGAAGTTTCCATCTTCTGGCATATGCTTCTTGCAGGTATTTATCCTTGACAAATTTTGTAAATTGAAACTTTTGCATGCTGTTCAACTAAAATGCTTTAAGTGGAATGTGTACGTGTTTAGCCTGGTAGCAATAATAATTGAAAGAACACTGCATCTGTTTTAGCATCGATTTGTTTTGATGCAAGTCTTTGGTGGAATGTGTATCTGAAGCCAATGGATCTGGATATATGATACGACAGTTCTAGTTTCTATTTTCCTGTCTGTGTTCTCTCATGCTTGCTGTGCTATTGATCTTGTTTTAGCACATCATTTCATGTAGCCTTAGCTCAGTCATCTGTAACCACTCAATATGAACGAAATTTGATATTGCTCATTGTCGCATCTGGTGTCTGGCATTTGATGATGGATTCCTATTGAATATTTGTTTTATTATGCTTCATTATAGTGATTGATAGGTAACATTATCCCCTGAAGTTAGGTGCAAGAATTGAGTTAGTCCCTTGGGATATGAAAGTTCTCGTAGTTTGTTCTTGGTGTCGATGAGATTATGAGAATACTAGCCTTTCCTTATATAGTCCACCATCGCCCCTCTCTCTCTTTCTTCGCAGTGCCTCTCCTCTGCATTCCATATTTCACTCACAAAGAAATCTATAAAACCCTTTCATGTTTCACTTTCTCTATCTTCCCGTCAGTCTCAATTCTCATTAAACAAACCCTGCCGCCACCATCACCGGCCCTCCATGCCCAAATTCCCATAGATCCATCTCACAACTCAATCTATGACTCTGGAGAATCAGATCAACCAGAGAAGCTCTGGTGGGGAGAGTTAGATAAGGATGATAAGAGGATTCAGATTACTTTTCCTAAGCAAGTAGGCGCGAGGGTATAGTGTAATATGGGGGAGGGTAAGGGATCAAGTAGGGTATTTTTTTACTAGAACTACTGAATTTCTATGGGCCTAACTTGGCATATCAGCATTTTTTTCTATCAGATGCAAAAATAATTTTGCCTAATTTAATATTGAGGGACAAAATATTAGGCGCGTTTAGTTTGGAAAACAATTTTGTGATCTCTGTTTTTCATTTTCTGTTTTGTTTCTATTTTTTATAAACTGAATGTTTAGTTTTATGGAAACCCTTAGGGTTTGTTTAGCCTAGAAAATTTTGTAAATTCTCTAAATTTAGAAAATAGAAACAAAAAATTAGAGAAGTTCGAAAGTTCTACTTATTCTCTATGGAAAACAATGCGGCCTGTTTAGTTAAGAAAAATTTTCATTTTTTTTCTAGAAAACTAAAAAACAGAAATGGAAAAATGAAAAATTTGTTCATAGAAAATTAGAATTTTCCATTGTTTTATATTTTGTTTCAAAAAATAGAAACAAAATAGAAAATAGATTGCAGAAAATTATTTTCTCAACTAAATATAATCATAGTTTCCTGTTCTAAATTTTCAGTTTTTAAAAAACAGAAATAACATAGAAAATGAAAAACAGAAAAAAAATTGTTTTTTTAAATAACCAGGCCGTTATTTTTTACAGAGAATAAGTTAATGTTTTGAATTTGAACAAGTTCTCTAGCTTTTTGTTTCTATTTTCTAATTAATTTTCATAAACTTGTCCAGACTAGACAAGCCTTTAAGTTTTCGAACTTGAGATTCAATTGTGTATTACATCCAAGTGCGGGGGAAGATTTTTAATTAACCGGAACATGAAGACTGCTTGCATTGAAACCTTTTAAGTTATTGCAGGTGTTCCTTTTCTGGTGTTCATCTAAGACTACTGCCAATGGATTTTTGCTAGGATTGTTTTGAGATCAAGAGTAAAAAGCAAGGACTCGTTGTAAAGAATCCATTAATTACGATTATTATTATGTAAACTCATGGGTTCTATCCGAGAAAAAAGACTTGAAGAAACGACCAACATTTAGTTTTTCCCTACTTTTCTTTTGTTATTTTTGTTTTCTACATTTTCTATCTGTTATTTTTTCTCAAGCAGTTGCAATTGCTCTGGTCAACACTTATGATATTATTCAACTTCTGGCAATGCATGGTAGGAGATTTAAGGATATTGAACTAATGAAATTTCCGTGGTTTCTTGATCTCAGATTTCATTAGCACTAACATTGAAGAGATGGATCATGTTCCGGCATAGGTAGTTGAAATAAAAAAAAAAACAAAATACTATTGCAATGCTGGAGTCAAAATTTGGCTAGAATGGAATGCGGATAATAAAACAAAATAGATAGAGGTGGGAATACATTAGGCATCATGGATAGCCGGGTGGTTTGGCCTTTTTACTATTGGTTTAGTGGATGGATTTTCTAGTTGTCTTTTCCCCGAAATGAAGTCTCACCCCAAGTCCCAGGTCCAGGAACTCGAATGAAAACCTAGCCTCTGGTGCAAACGAGGCGGGTTCACCCAAAGTCCTTACCAGATCAACCCGGCATCTGGTCTGAACGAGGCAGGTAAGATATATTATTTTGATGAAATTGGAGGGTACATGGGGTTAGGAATTACTCCATTTTCAAGATACATCAATTACAAAAACGGAAGTGGCTAATATTTGTTAGAATTAAAGAGTGGAGAGTACAAAGCCAGACAATATTTCATTCTAAGCTGAATTTTCATTTCGTGGTGAAAAAAAACTGAATCTTCATTATTTAAAAATCAAATTAACTTTCATGGAAAAGCAACCGGAAATGACAAACCCGCAAAATAGAAAGAACCAATCGGCTTGATCAATATCATCGATTGTCAACTACAGTTGAATTCCGTAAGACTTCATATTCTCAAAAAGGGCTTTGCTACAGTGGTTCCTATGAGCAAAACTGTATTGGTGTGCTTGGAATAATAAAAAAAAAGTAAAATAGGCTCAATACACACATTTTCGCTCCTTTTTGTCTATTGTAGAACTTAAACTAAAAAATGTATAGGGTAAGGGGTTTATTAGGAATGCAAAATGAGGGAAGGGTAAGAAGTGAACTAGATGAAATTTTTTAGACATAAACATGCATTTATTAATTTTTTGTGTACAAGTAATTTCTTCCGGTCGTCTTTTACTGGAATTTGCAGATCTTTTTCAGCTGCACCGGTTTTTGCCAAAACTTGGGCAATATTTCTCGACCTCAAATGGGCTAAAAATAATGGGTGGAAGAATGATGTGGTCGACTCAATTCTCCAATAGCCACTCAGTTTGTCCATAACTCTCAGACTTGTGTCACAGGCTTAATTTCTCACTAAGAGCTATGTGATTTTAGTCCGAAAAAAGACCGTGCGATCTTAGTCCTGACGCTAACAACTAAGTCAGCCTACCTCATACACTAAGATTAGAGATTAAGAAAAAAGAGCACACAAAAGAATTTTTAGGCTAGAAAAGCTCTATACTTAATTATTTATTCAACTCTTAATAATGACTGGCATTCAAGAAACATGTATATACAAACCCATTTCTTTACTAGACAATGGAGAAACGATCCAATCTAACAGCTTACAATTAAATTCTAAAACCCTATTTATTATTCTAACTTCTGTATCAAGTATGTACAAAATTTCATAATATTTTAAAATATTCTACACTATTCAACACAGAGTGAAAGAATTGGATTATCCTCCATCATATATTTGGCCATTAAGTTTGGCTCATGTCACTTGGAATGGAACGAGTAGTCTATTTTTGGGAGTATATAACCTACTTAAGCAAGATTGGCAAGTGGAGGTTAGGCATGTCTTCAAATAAAGGAACAAGTGTGCACATTAGATTGCTAGGAGAAGCTTGGTTAGTTCTATAAATAATCATGTTTTAGATTGTATTTTTGCAGAGCTTACACGCTTTTTGTACCTTAACATTGTTGGTTTTGATATTTCTTCAATGAATAACATTTCATCCGCAATATAATTGCAGAGTTAACCCATCTAAGCAGGCAATTCTACGATACTATTAGCATACAGATTCAATCTAATTGATTTGACACATTAATGAGTTAGTCTCTCGTTTCAACAAAAATAATTTATATTAATATGCTGCCCAGTTAGATATACTCCAAAAGTTTTCAACTTCTTTTTGATTTTACTTCTACCTTGCATGATGAATTTATACATCAACCTAGACATCATGACATGTACAATCAGCTGTGTATCAAAACTAACAAGATTGACATGTCAGCCAGCAAAGCGAACAATCCCGAAAGCAAGCCATCTATGATCACAATGACATTAGTGAACGAAGATCATCTATACAAATCCATTCTGTGACTTCGGCCCCAGTTTCTAAAAGCTTCCCTCGTCAGCTTCTTCTTCTTTTCTTGGATATCTAATATTCTTTCTTCGATGCTATCCCTTATAATCAACCTCACAATCGTCACATCCTCCTTCTGTCCAATCCGATGGACGCGGTCCATTGCCTGCTTCTCAACTGCCGGATTCCACCATGGCTCCAGTAAATACGTCAACGCAAGTAGAACAGTATGGAACACGCACAAAATTGAAGGGCTAATCACATAGAAGAAAGATCAATGCGCGCAATAGAGACCTGCTGTAAAATAGAGCCTACTGGATATTATACAAAGCATGCAGAAGAAGAACACGACATGTACTACTCTGATAAAATCATTCACTACACATGTAGTACATATGGTACGTATGTAGTACGGGATGTCGTCTGTGATTTCATCATTGTGCAAATCTCTGACAACGGCTACATTGGGATTCTCAACGACTACTTTTGAGAGAATCCCAATATATAGGCGTGCCCAATCTAGAGGTATAAAGTGAACAGTTTTGAGAGAGTGCCCAAGATTTTCTATTTTAATTATTGATTTCTCTCACCTTGTGTTCTTGTTTTCTTACACGCAACTGTGCTATTAATCTGAATCTGATTACTGAGTTGGTATGAGAAAAGTGATTTTAAATCTGGGAATTTTCTTGTAATCAAGCTTTGGTGTTAAAAGCTTGAGGGTAAATTAGATTTTCTTGTTGAGCATTTGAAAAATAAGAGAGGTTGCTAGTGAGCCTATAAAAACTAGAGTTGATTTTCTTGTTTCGACCAGAAAACAAGCGTGCAAAGGTTGTTTGTCAACTTACAAAACAAGTGGTGTAACGGTTTTATGTGAGTGAATTCATATTGTTTTAGATATAATCGAGCGTTTATCATGAATTCTGCTATTTTTATGCTTTAATTTGTATTGTTCAGGTCGATTGATGATGCCTTGATGGATTTGGAACAAGAACGACAAGTTTATGATCTTTCAAAGCAACACAAGGTCACCAAACAATAAGACAGGGCCATGGATCATCAGCTATGTGCAAGTGGAGGCTTCAACGTGCTTTGCTTGATGTTTTGGACAATACACGAATGGAAATGTGCAGGCCGTGTCTGTACGATAGCCTGGAATGTTCATTTGGAAAGACACGACTTGAGTTGGCAGGACACGGACAGAGGGGTGAGAGACACTGGAAAAAACCAGTGTCTGTTTAATGATGCACCTGATGCTTTTGTAAGACACGGACGGGAAGAGAAGCACATTGTCGTGGCTTAGGCCATGTTTGCCCAGAATACATAGTTTCAATGTATTTAAGAGTGGAACGGAAACTTAGAAGGGAGATCCGACTTTGAGAGACAAAAATACACTCAGTTAGGTCAGAAAATGTGGGAAACTCAAGGAGAACTCAATTAGCATCGAGATCGAAGGAATTACGCGAAGGATTGAAGGATTCGTCATGGGTTTTTCTTCTCCCTCTAGTTTTCCTTTTGATCTTGTCGTTTATCTTTCTAGAGTTATGACCTAAATATTTTGTGCATCTAGATGTGATGAACCCTAGATTAGCTATGTGATTGTTGAATCTTGTTATTCATTTAGTTTATTTATGGGATTGCGACTCAATTATGATTTATATTGTTGATTAGTTGAGTTGATTGGTGCTAGCTTTTCGATTCCTTTACTGATTCATACATGTGCAACGAGAGCTTCTATGTGTGATAGATCGTTCATAATTGATAGGAGTTACATGCAAATCTAAAGATAGGTCGACATAAATCTTCTGGATTAGGGTCAAACCTAATAGTGAAATCCATAAATCACTGTTAATGCAACGATAGGGGTTTTAAATAGGAATAGATTTCAGTTAATCAACCTAGTCGTTAGACGTTAGCTAACTCGAAAGAGAGGTTAATATACCATAGGAATTTTCACGGTCCAAGTGCCTGAATAAGTGATTGAGCAACTAGTCATCGTCACTTAGTTTGATATGGGAGATTCATGTTGGAATTCGCGGCTCAAATATGACATTCATATACATTCATGGCAGCGGATATAACAAAATTTAATGCCTTGAATTCCCCCAAGGACCCATGCATATCAACATATATAATTAAGGTTGGATGATTTACCTTTCACCAAGGCTTGATCGATCGGTTGTATGAAACGTTGGTGTAGCTCTTAGCACCAAGAACCCGAATCACCTTTGTGGAATCACGTAGCCTTTCCGCGAACGTGGCTAGAGGTATCCACATAAACGAACTCACCTTGGAATGATTGCAGTGTACTAGCACCTTTTAGAATTAATATTCTAAAGCTCACAAAATTATTTTCTCGCTTTGAATTGTGGCTCACAAGTTCGGCCAAGGGATGATAAAATGGCAAGGGGTGCAAGTATATTTATAGGCATATGAGATGACCTAGATAGGCAGCACAATAGAACCGAAATTCCCTTCTCCTTGCCCTACTAGGATTCGGTTTTCCCCTTTGTGCAATAAGAGGGCCGAATTCAATCCTAGTCATACTAGGTTTCAGTTTTCTCCTTTAGTACAAGAAGAAAGCCAAATTCATTCCTAATCATATTAAGCTACATCCTAATTAGTTTTTCCTTGTCATATAAGAATAGGACTCCTAATTAGATGTGCATTTGTGTGCCAAATTCTATTCCTTGTCATACAAGGATTAAGATCCCTAAAAAATA